>VZSF01011296.1:660948-674668 GCA_013398295.1 Chionis minor
GGTGTGGCCGGCGCTGGCGGTGGGGACCCGCGGGCGCTGGCAGCGCCCGGCGCTGCTCGCCCGGCGGCGGGGCCGGGGCGGGCCTGGGGAAACCCGCTCTCCGCAGGGAGACGGTGGAAACGCCCCCGAGGGGGGGTGCGCCCCGAGGGGGTTCCTCCTCTTGGAGGAGCCGTCGGTGTCCCCTGAGGGCGGAGGAGAGAAGCTAGGGGGTGCGGTGTTTGCCCACAGAAGAGCGCCGATGGCAGCTGCCACCGGGTGGTGGCCTGCGAAGGAGGCGCTGATGTGGTGGCAGCAGCGCAACAACGGGGGTCCCCACTGGACACAGGGTCGCCGTGAGGGCGACATCAAGGAGTACACAAGAGCACACAGAGGGGACGGGACCGGAGGGGCGGCAATGTGGTCGCCAGCCAGTTTCAGCTGCTCCTAAACCCCCCGGGAGTTTGGGGATAAAACTGGCATGGCGCTCCAGGGCGGATTTGGCAGGGGCCGTGGCCGTGCGTTGGTGTTTGGCTCAGGCATGCCGTCCGGGTGGATGCACTGCCTGGGGCCAAGGGCTGATGAGCGGAAGGCTGAACCGCGTTGTTCCAGCGGCTGCTCTCACCCTTGTGATTCAAAATGCATTCTTCATTTCTAACCTGAGCTGGCATGCTCGCACTCAGGCATTTCTGCCTTCTCCTTAAAGACTGTTCTGTGGTGGCCAGTTTATTAATGGCTCCTAAAGTCACCTCAGGCCTCTTCGTGGTAAACCAAACAGATTTACCTTCTTCATCCTCTCACCATAAATTACCTTCCCCATTCCCTCACTCATTTTTGTGCCTTTTTTTTCTTTCTGCTGCTGCTGCTTCAAAGTTTTAGCATCCTCTTCAAGCGCAGGTACCAACATTTTCACTGGATTCCAGGATCATCAGTGTAGAGACGACGCTATCGATACATTCTTGTTTCCCAATCCACTCTATAAACGGAAAGATCATTTTAACTCAAGTTCCCACAGCGTCGTGCTGAGATGCATTCCTGTCGCTCTCACGCATGACCCTCCAGGTTCGTTCCAAGTGCCTGAGCTGCACACACTGACAGCAAGGACAGGAAATTACTGGGAATACCCTGGTTGTCAGGCCTTGTTTCAGGCAAGCTTAGTTCCAGCTGCAGCTCACTTGGGTGCAGCCAGAGCTGCATGGCTGAACTACGAGCCTGTCCTACAGCTCAGTCTGCCTCAGGTACCCATGCCTCTGCCTCCCCCCACCATTACCTGCCTCGGCCAAGACAGTTCTCCTCCTCTGCTCTTGATGGAGACTAGTAAAGCCCCTTCAGCCTTTCCAACACCCCACAGTCACCGTCGTGCCAGCTGCTGCCCTCCTCAGGACCTGGCTCAGTCCAAGAGCAAACCTGGTGGTCCCAGCCAAGACCTCCACCCCGACATTCAGCCCAACCCTCCTACCACTGTTGGAGCCCAGTACCAGCGGTGGTTCCCATTCCTCAGTAATGGTTGGACAACAGGATGATCATACACAAATTGGTCAATCTTGCCGGCTCTTCCAGTGTTGGAAATAGTCATTTAGGGATACGTAATTACTGAAGGATTTAAGAAACGAGACATTTACTTAACAGTATTTACCCCACATATCTTCCCAACTTAAGAAAAATCAAAGCTTTAGAAACTTCCAATGCAAAAGGTTGCATCCCAGTCTTCATTTTAATAGCCATCAATGGACCTGTTCCTATATCATTTACAGATTCTTTTGACCTCTGTTACACATGAAACAATGCTACAAACTTTAAATACATGTTATCTAGTATATATTTTAGACTATAAAATAATTTCTTTGATGCTGTTTAGTTCTTTTTAGTTCTTTTCTAATGAGAAAGAGTATGATTGTTCCCTATTTGCCTCCGTCCTACTCACAATTTCATGGATCTCTTTCACTTCAATATCTACTGTTTTTCTTCCAAGATGCAAGGTCCTACCCTATGCTGTCTTATCTAGCATGAAAGTCATTGCACTCCTCTCATCATCCTTGTGACCTTTTCCTGTAGGTTTTTGAGCTCTACAGGAACTTTTCTGAAACGTGATATCCACGAATGAGTGTAGTATACAGGAAGGTTCAGCCTCATTCTTGTCAGTGGACAATGTTTTAATACAGAATAAAAAAACCCCATCAAGAAGGCACAAGCAAGGGCAAGCAAGAAGGCTGGATGCTAGAGCTGCGGTTGGGGGAACACAGTCTTTCATAAGACTCATGCTTACGTCTCACATCTTTGGAGAGTTCTCTCTTCTTTGGCCTCATTTGGAGGAAAGGCAGATTTGTTTCCAGCTTCCACAATATCTCCTGCCACGCTGTTGGCATAGTTTGGAGGAACTGACTTAAGAAATCCTGATGCCTTGTTTGTCTTGACTGCCGGCTGACTACCTACTTCCATTGACCAACATCAACTGGCCCCAGTATAGACCAGCTTTGCTTCCCCTCTCCTGCTACAGCTTTTGTCAATATTCCCTCAAATTGACTGTATTTATACTAGGGACAGCAGAGCCTCAAAAGCTTGCCTTGTACATGCATCAAAAATCAGGTAAAGGTTTTGATGATATTCAGTTTTTATGGCAATTAATCTCATAAACTGAAGATCTTCCTGCAGGAAAACTCTGTCTCTTGTGCAAATAATTGCACCTTTTTATAGAAAGCCCAGGCCTACCCAAAGCTGTCAGCCAAATCTCATCACAGAGCTCTAGGAGAATTTTTAAAGGATCTGGATCTCAGACCACTGATAAGAACTGAGAGTCAAATTAGTTGACTTGGTATTCCTATGGGAAGCCAGTGCCAGGAGCAGAAGACTGCTTTGACTTGCTTACAGTAGTCCATGCTGCCGACGTGTTGTGATGGAGTTTCCTGAGGTACTTTTGGAGTTTCTTAAGGGCTGATAACTAGCTATAGCATATTGCTTGCAACTTACACAAGAAGTAACAGAAACGAGGCTGGCTGAAACCTAGTCACCTGGTGGTGGATTGCCAGGGCGGTGCAGGTTTTCCGAGCCAACCAGAAATATTGTAAGGCATTATTCGCTGCTATAGAGGAGCTTATTATCAGCAGGTAGGCTAGAAGAACTCTCAAATTAGAAACTGAATTGACTGATTGTTGATATGGCACTTTAAAAAAAGGCAGCAGCACCAACAATGCAAGCCTCCAAAATGTTTCAAATACCCATCCAAATAATTTCAGTTTTACCTGGAGTCAGCTCTTACGCAATTGGTTTTCATACTTCAGCTTATCATAGGGCAGTTTCTCAGTGAATTTGCTCAGGAAAGGAAGATTAAACAGCTCTTACTTAGATCAACATCCAGCAAGCATAGCTCGTTAGACAGTGATAGGGCATCCACTTTATGCCTATGGAGGCCTGGCTGCACTGTTGTGCAGCTGAATGAGGAACAAAGGGTTCCTTCCCTGAAGGAGTCATTTGCTATTTTTGTCATAGGTTATTCAAAACTGCCTCTCAGCTGCCCAGAAGGACACAGGTTGGACTTTTTGAAATAAGAACACCCTAAGCCTTGGATGTGCTGGGGCAGATCTGCACTTTGCCAGGTGTGTGCATTTTTTCTGTGAATAACGTCATCTTTCACAGTGGTGGCTTGTTGCTCATTCTGGTTGTGAAGTGGAGGCAGTCAGGATTCATGAAGAGGCTCTTAGCACCTTCCATATATTCATAGTTCCCTTTGAGAGCTTGAACAGATCCCCACAGACTTATCTTCATTTTTTAAAAATAAGTAATTAATGTCAGCTCTCTCACAGTTGTAACTGGTAGTCATTTTTGAGGAGGTGGATTTTTGGCACTTGAGTTCACCAAAGTATTCCAGTACAACAGAAGAAGAGTACGTGCTAAAACCAGGAGGACCTGTTTCCATCAAATAGTCTGACTCCTGCATAACACAGGCCAGAGTAGTTCTTACTCTACCCATTTCTGAAGAATGATAGAAGACCTAGAGAAATGCAGACCACTATCACATCAAACACTGACTTTCATAAAGCTGATGAAAAAACATAAGCATTCGACTTCTGGTTATATACTTTTATACACATTTTAAGCAGGACAGATTAGGGGAAAAAATTTTTTCTTTCATGAGGACTTGGTTTTATAAGGACTTCAAAATGGCTACCACATCTCCTTCTGGAAGCTAATGCTGCATGTATATCAGTGTGATAACTGTAAAATTTTATTAAAAATTAAATATGAGGTAACTGTAATATTTCATCATTATCTTGGGAGGATGTTTTGAATAGGATATCAGAGAGGTCAATTAACGACTGTGGAGAGCCTTACCAACCTAATATTAAGGTGATATAAAGCTGGGAGGGATTATGCATCCTTAGAGGATATGAATAGACTACAAAACTGCTTTGATAAATGGCAGAAGAGGGCAAAATAAATAACATTGGTAAAATGAAATTTAGTCAAGGTAATGTAAAACGATTCACAGTGGATACTTAAACATACAAAGCTAGATTTTAGAAATGCAGAAAGGCAGCAATGCAACAGTAATACCTGTGAGTAACAGTATTATTAACATATGTTTGGACAAGGGTACAAATATATTTGGATACCAACATACATTTGGGCAAGTGTACAAAGTCAGACAGGTCTGACAATGGTTTGTGTGCAATAGCTGTAGCTGACTGATATTTTAATGGGGTTACCTCGCTGGCTTATTTTTGAAAATAATTGGGCATTCTCAATGAGTGTCTGACTATGGTGAATTTTAATTCTCTTCTTTAGTTCAGTAATGCCCCGGACTGCTAAATGCCAAGCCTGATGTAGTATCTATAGAAGGTGAATCTAATTTATAAAGTTCTCCATAATTCTCCTCTTGTGAATGTCATTGGAAATGATTAACTAACTGGGAACTCAGAAGTCAGGTTGTATATTTGTGTAAATTTGTTTCTATTGAAATCTGAAATTAATTTGCAGAGAAAAAAGGACTTCACATAGATCATGTTAGACATTACGGATCAGTGTATTAAGCTCACTAAAGCTGGTGGAAGTTCTTTCCTTCGTTTTGCTGGTTTATGATTACAACCTTGAAGACCTTAACTAAAGCCCTGCTTATTGGAGTGTCATGTACTAGGGCTCTGTAAAAGGTCACAGCCAAGGTAAGCCCAAAACAAATTAACAAAAGACTCTATTACCTTAAGATGGTCTGTTAGCTGGTCAGAGAAGTAGTCTCAGTCTAGTCCTTGAGTCTCTAATATTCTGCTTAGTTTCTTCCCAGAGTGGCCTTCCAAACATGGCACAAGACTGCAGCCAGTTTCTTGAGAGGAAATTAATCCAGTTGTAGGATGCAACGTGGTCTAAATGAGCTGCTGTGCAGCAACCCCTGACTTTTAGCTAGGGTCCGACATCACCCTGGCGATGGACTGAAACCAGCTGCCTGGATTAACAACACGCTCAGCTTTCCCGCAGTGGGGCTTGACGACGGTGCATCAGCAGGTCAGCTGCCTGACACCGCAGGCAAGAGATGACATTTGCTTGCCAGAAATTCACACAGGGTTAGACCATGCCGTTAAGTTTTGCTGAAGGGTTCCTGGACTGCACCAGGCAAGCTAGTATTTTTGGTAGTGTAACTGAGATTCTTCTCCCTGAAAGACAAACCCAGAGTGATTCAGAAGCTCAAGTGCAGGCATCTAAGTGACCTTGGAGAGCCCTTAGTGTATCTGTCTTCAACTGTATGAAGGGCAATGGTGCTCCATAGGCCCGGTAGGTCCCGCAGTGTAGCTGCCAGCCCCATGCAGGTGTCTTTGCTACTCTAGGACATCTCAAAGGGAACAATACACCTACTAGATGTATGCTTACCACACATAGGCATGAGCCAACTATGCCTATATGTGACTGGTTGGTTGGCTGAATCACTTTGAAAGCTGCATGGACTGTACAGATGAGAGCTCCGTTTATCTAATTGATGCTTACATCCCTAGTTAGCTTGTAGGCATACAGCTATGTGTAAACAACTAAATTTAGGTGTTTTATTACAAACTCGATCCTGCCCCTAATCTCCCTGAGCACCCATATTTCTGTTGGGAAGGTGTACTACAGTCTGTCTTTACCATTGGACAAGTAAATGGACGTTTCTGATCTGACAGCAGACAGTATCTCCTATCTTGATCTTCCAGAATTCCTAAACCAGGCATTTTCTACCTGTGCCAGATGTAGGACCTGACTTACCAGGGTACTCGGAGTAGGCCCAACTTCCCCCAGACTGTGTGACTGTCTTCTCTGGGACATTAACCAGAGACACAGACTGACATCCTTCTTGAGCCTGAGCAGGCTTCTTATTTGGGGGATTTATATGCCCTGCTGCATCTAACACGTAGGTGCTTCGGCCTGAGCTAATCACACAACACTCCTTGTGCAGTCAATGGAGAAGAACGGACACCTCCAGAGGATAATCCATATCGTCCTAAGACAGTTATTTTAAATATGTAAGCAAAATCACTAAAGAGTTGTTTGTATCTACTGATTATAAGGGAAGCCAAGGCCTAGTCAAACTCGGGTTTAGACATCACTCTTTCAAATTGCAGAAATTACAGGACATGACGCAGTCCTACACTTTTAAGGTTTTCTGAAGCTATTGAATTTTGAATAGAATACCCAACTTCCTATAGGAACAAGAGAGAGAACCCAACCAAACTTCCCTTTCCCTGACGTGAGGAATATCTGTAATCAGGTCATACCATGTACTACATTTCCAGCGAGAGACTGAGAGTACCCTTGTTTTGGAGTATCTGTTGCCAGGTATGTAGAACTCAAATCTCCTTAGGAAGAGGCAGGGCTTTAACCTTCCTGCCACATCCTACTGAATTTCTTAAGCATGAGATCACAAAGATAAGGAGACTAACCAGAAAGTTGCCTTTCCTTGGTCTTTGAATGAATAGGCAGTCTTTGGGTCTCTAACAGAGAAGTATGAAAGGGCAGAAGGAGACCACAGCATCATACAACCCTGACATGTCATTATACTGTGCTTTATTTCCTCACCTAAACACAGCAGAAGTTGTGCAGAGCCCCTTCCCCACCCATAATGAGGCGGCAATAATGAATCTTGTTCTGCTCAGGTTAAAGGGCCTGACTTTAAGGCAACATAAAGCCAGGGCATCCACTGGGAATGCAGCCCAGCAGTACCAACATACGGCCATCACAAATTTGGCCCACCTCTGCCAGCTAAAAGAGAAGCATACACAAGCAGTAATACTTCAGCTTGACTAGGCTAGGAGCTCATGCTGTCCCTGTGAGAGATACTGCCAATAAACCATTATTTCAAGACCACAACTCTGCTTGTTCTCTCTTAACTGAGTTTTGGTATGTGACTGTGTGAATATACATTGTCGGAATGGTGCAGCATTGCTATTTCAAAGACCTAATTGACATCAAGATTGATGTGACTCATGGACTCATAGGATCCCTACAAGTAAAAAAAGTCCATGTTAAATGACATACATTTGTGCAGTTCTGTAGTTTGCTTTCTGGCAGACGATTGTGGATTTTGTACAGTTCTTCAAGAATGATTTGAAAGTGCCTAAAATCATTGATCTCTAACTCCTCAGCAGTTAGTTCCAGTCGGAGGCTGGCACAAGGCCGAATAACACAAGTCGGACAACTGCAGGCAGTGACTCTGCCACCACCTCCTTTTCATCCTTTTCTATATCATGCTTTATATGTCATCTGTAGAAAACCTATAATGTAAATGCATAAACTGGGGAAGAAGTTCATCAGGGAAGCCATTTTTAATTAGGTCACTGATGCTTCACAGGGCTTTTAGCTTGTGATTAAGGCAAACATGCATAGACTGGGATATAAAAGCAAGAAAACAAGCACAACCAGAAACAGAACCCACAATGAACACTGGCTTTCATTTACTTACCACAGGCTCAGCAATTTTCAGAACCATTTAGGCTAGTTTACTTAGTTAAACTATGCAGCACAGCATTAAAACACAAGTCCAGCTCCCCAGCTGCACGGAGTTGTCTTCTGCATCAGCCCTGCCTGTTACTCTTTGATGGCACCTGAGTGAACCTTGCCCATCCCTGCCAAACTCTGAATGACTTCAGGGTGGGCAGGCTGGAGGGAGGAGACCGCGCAGCTGAAGAATTCAGCTACTTTGGAGTGATGTGGAGCAAGAAATGGCCCACACTTCGTGACACGAACCTGATTTGAGACAGGGCTGAAGCATGTTATACTTCACATAACATGAGCTTCAGAGAAAACTCTGCAAGCAGTTGGTACACACAGATTCTGGAATGAAAGGAGTGGTTTTTAAGTTTACTTGGTGCCCTTATAATATTCTCTACCACAGGCTTTCTTCGATCACCACAGGACAGTCTTATCATAATGCTACTGTGTTTTTCTATTCTGAAGAAAACATGATAGTAGAGCCTGTAAAAGCCTCCACCCTTTACCTCCTCAGTGCCACCAATGCTCTAAGTGTACTTGCCGTCTCAATGGAGCATGCAAGATGCTCTGTTTAAAGAGGTGAATTTCTGCTTCCTGTGACACTGCAGCGATAACAAGGTACAGGGAAGATTTTTTCCTGATACGGCGAATCTGAGTATGTGTTAACACATCTAGTGTTCACTTCAGGAATCTGATGCAGTGACCAAAATCATCTGAACGCAGCCAGCAAGTGCAGTATTCCAGAATTAGCCCGTTTCATTTTGTAACATGCCATGTTACAGCGTGAAGCCACCTGGCAGCTGGGGTACAGGCAGCCTTTGATGTGCTTGGGAAAGACATCGCTATTCTTTCACATCAGTGTTTGACTTGGCTGAATGAACCAGAGGCATCCAAACAGGCTCACTTCCGTCTTAAAGACAGAGATGAGTGAATAAGCACATCATTGTCCTTTTGTATGTGGCAAAGTGGGCCAGCAAAATATTGGTGGTAATATGCTAAAATACGAGTCCTTTGTCCTCTTTCAGTATATCCTATCCAGGAGTTTGCATACAGCAAGATTTGGGAGGAGTTAATTTGTCAAAAAACCCCAAATCCCTAGGTGAGCCAGGAAATTCCAGGATTTGGGGATGAACAAGGGAGTGCAAATTACATGTTAATCAATAGCATTGTTAAAAAACACCAAAAGCAAAGCTAAAAAACCCTCACATTGTCACCACAATTGCAGATAAAATCAGAATTAACAGTAGATAAAGCTGTAAAAATACATTGTCAAACAAAGGTCATTACAAAGCAAAACACAAACCAGGACACAGGCAAAAGAGCACAGCCAAATCCAGACTCAGCAGGCAGAGATGAGGACTGCCAAAAATGAAAAGCGTGGATCCAGGCCAGGGATGGGAAGCAAGAAGCAGCTTCCTTCCTGGGTAAACATGCCTTACTCAGAGGACAGGAGGATCCTGACCAAGAGGAGAAGAGCAACTAAACAATGCACTTGCTTCCTCATTGTCATAACCTAAAAAAATCCCCATACTCATTCTGCAACAGAAACGTACAGCTAACAAACCAGAGGCAATTTTTTATTCTTGAAGTTGACATTAAAAAGGACAAAACCCAATTGTTTTTTCTTAAGAACATTAATAAAGCGATGGCATTTCCTGGCTTGCGGTGCTTTGTCGTGTTTCTTTGTAGTGGGAGGCTACAAGTTAAGATCCAGAGGTAACGTTAGCATTGCAAGGAACACAGGAGAAAATAACCATGATGTATGTTTGTGCTCATTAAATGAATTCTTCAAAGGAATCAGGATGAAAACAAAATAAAGATTGCCAGCCATGCATGAGTAACAGTATTGAGTGTTCTGGATGTTTTTTAAGGGAGCTGGCTGAAACTGACACAAGCGGTTCACCCTCATACAAGTGTCTGCAGTTTCTAGAATGTAACAATCATCTCCCTGTTCTAATCCAGAGGAAAACAATGATTAATTTTTGCATTTCTACAAAATTTGTTAGCCTCTAACACCTCTCCTAGCTGTCCTTAAGCAGGGAAATACTCAACAGGTCTGAGGGCATGCCAGAGTGAAAAATAAAGCATCGATTGTGGTGTAAGCATCATGTTAGGACTAAAAAGATATAATAGGAACAGCCGTTTCCAGCACTGTCGGTTTGAGCAGACAGAGCAGTGGGACATGTATCTAACCACTTTGGTGTGTTCTTTCATTTACATTACAAAGGAATGTTTTTGGCAGAAAGTTGGTGTAAGCAGTATTCATTATTCCTTTAAGGGGCTTGATAATGCAGTATGTTAATGCACTGCAGGCTATCAATGCTGTCAACAATCCACCAAGATATAAATTAAATCGTGTTCCAGCATCAGTATTTCTATATGGAGTCCTGAGATGTAATAGGATTGGAGCTCAGATCATGGGGCGAAAACTAGTGATAGTTGATAGGTTTGTGAGACATTTTGTGCCAGGGAGAAAACACCAGGAGCTGAATAAAACTTGTGAAAGAAGTCATCATCAGCACACTGGGTATGAATATGACAGAAAATGAGAAAAGTGATTCAATCTGACAAAAAAACCCCACCCAACCCTCAAGACGAATCCTCAAGTATATTCCTGAAGTCCAGCTCAGATACAGGAAGGAGATGTGGGCTTCTCATGTAGTTCTGGACATCTACAGCGTGGGTGCGTCTAAATGGTTGCTCAGTCCACAGTCACTGGAACTTTTAGATTATGATTCATTTAATCCTAATATAGCCATTTAAACTAGGCCTGATGAAGTGCTTCTTTCTTTGTCTTCTTTATAAAGGGAGAGCAACTGACCAACTGACTGACAGACATGTAGACATCTACACTGAAGATACCTAAAGTTACCCAAGAAGAGATCCATCTTCAGTACCAAGACGCATTTTAATTTACCAGGCTGAGTTTGTCCTGCTTGGCCATCTGATGAACGACTGAAAAACTCAGCTGGTTTAAAGAACTCTTGGCAAAGCGTGGTCCCACCAGGAGGGCAGCTCTGCACTCAGTGGTGTCGCACAGAACTCACAGAGCAGCTCTCAGCACCCAGCTTTGCTGCAGTGAAGTAGCTGGTGAGTCTCCACAGACTTGCTCTGTGGGGAATGAAGGAAGAGGGAGACTGCCACAGATTTAGTACAGATTCAGGACTGTAATCTGGCTTTGGTGTTTGGAGGGTGCATCTATATTATTGTTTTGGTCTGGATCAGAAGAGAGATTTTAAAGCTCTCTTTTAGATCAAGTAAACCATAAGACAGAGTCCAGAGCGTACCCAATACACTTCAGATGCAATGGGCATTCAGTCCATGGGCCCAGATTAGGACTATTCTGAAGAAGAAACAATTCCTAACATGTTTATAGTGTGAGTGTCAGGTCCTCAGCACTGACTGTTTTTGCTCTTCAGATCTGCTATTGTTTTCACTACCTGCTACTATATCATAAAATAAACAGGGCCTGGGAAGAGCCCCTTGCTCCACTGGAGGAGTCTAGGGAGATGAGATAGCTAAGTTAGCATGTTCAAAAGTGAACGAAACAAATAACCACCAAATGGACTCTATGCTAGTTCTGCAAAATCCACTGTTTAAACAAAGGAAACATCCACTGGCAGAAGCAAGTCCTGTGCAAGGTAGTGAATTAACTGAGGATGCAGCATACCTGCTGGTTACCAATTACTCTTCCAGGCCTACAGAGTTAGTATATCTGTCTGAGATGGCCAGTAAATTCGAAATACAGCTACCCATGGGATTTTGTTTATAGCAGTACAGCTTCAGGACTTCATCCAAACATAAATTGTAGTAAACTAACCACAACTTTATTACCTACCAGTTAAGATGGCTGCAAAAGAATAATACAAACTGCAAAACAAAGCACAAAGACCATTTCCAGCACTACTGATCTGAGTGCACCAGTTACCCCAATGAGAAGTAATATAGCATACCTGATAATAAAGTATTATTATCTCTACCAGAGTCCCAGAAAAAAGAAAATACTTTAGGTTAATTACAAAATGGTGTAAGAAGTTGATGAAAAACACCACTTACCAGAGTACCAAGACAGCCTGAAGCATACTGAAGTCAGCTTAAAGACAGTCCTGAATTTTTCCTAATTTTGGATCAACCCTTTGGAAAAGGTAGACCTGGAGCGGTATTTGGATGGGAGACCAACTGGGAACACCTGGTCCTGTAGGTTTTTGGTGAGTTACCAACACTGTTTTAGCCACAGATCCAAAACACAGCATTACTATGAAGAAAGTTAACTCCATCATAGCCAGAACAGTACACTGCCCAAATTCTCCCACACATCATGCCACCCAGGAATTGGCTGCCTCAGGGCAGACTCCTTCCTCATATCCCCAATCAGCTGGCTGCCCTTCAAGAAGACAAAGTCAGATTCACAGCCTATATCCCTATGAGAGCTCTGATTACATAGGGGTGTTTGATGTTGAAGAAACTGCGTGGTCACTACAATAAGGCTGGAAACATCTACCCCCGAGGAGAAGGGGGAGGTTCTGTTCTTCACTCTACCCACAAAGTGGCTACCAGAGGAGACAAGGGAGGTGCAACTGCTGCTGTCTCCATGAAATGGTTCTCCAGAGACTGGGAAGGCAGCAATGGAGGGGCTAAATACCAGACTGGGCTCAAGGCCAGTGCTTTTATCATAGGTTTCCCAAGTAGGGCAAAACAAAGTGATAAACAACAAAGAAAACAGAAGAAGCTGAAAGGAACCTTTAACAAGCCCTGGAATTCAATGTACAGCAAGAAAGGGAGAAAGAAACGGAGCAGGTAAGGGAGCAAATATGCCATCACCAGGACCAGCAACAGCAAGTACCAGCCTGCCAAGTAACAGCTAAACAGCTATAACAGCTGTAAACTCAGTCTGGCACACTCCAATTAAATCTGCCATTATCTTGAACCCCTTGAGCCCCAGGTTGGCTGCCAAAAAGAACTGTGGTGGGTTGACCCTGGCCAGCAGCCGAGCACCCACATAGCTGCTTGCTCACTCTCCAACTCCAGCAGGACAGAGGGAGGAAACAGGAAGAACAAAAGTGAGACAACTTGTGGGTTGAGATAAAGACAGTTTAATAGCTAAAGGAAGAAGGAAAAAAACAAGCGAAACAAATGAAGTTTCTCACCACCTGCCATAGGCGGACCGATGGCTGGCCAGTCTCTGAACACTGGCCACCTAGGAAGCCACCCCCTGTCCCTTCTTCTTCCTCTGCCTCAGTTTTTATTGCTGGGCACGATGCTATACGGTGTGGAACATGCCTTTGGCCAATTTGTGTCAGCTGTCCTGGCTGTGTCCCCTCCCAACCACTTTGGCACTCCCAGCTTACTTGCTGGGGGACAGAGTGGAAAAAAGAGAAATCCTTGCTGCTGTGCAGGCACTGTTAATCAATAGCCCATTGCTGCGTTACCAGCACTGCTTTAGCCACAAATCCAAAACACAGCACTGTGTGGGCTGCCACGAATTAACTCCATCCCAGACAGACCACTACACCTTGGAGCAACTGCTCCAAGTGATCATTACAAGAATTGGCTAGTATGACATTATCTAAGAGTGCCTTCATTGCTTCACAAGCTTTAAGGTCTTCCTCATGCAATGTATTTGCATACTTTCAGTGAGGTTACAAAACCCTTTGTGCTTCCTGTAAACAAATGGACACTTCATTTTCAGGAAGAAAAAATGACATACTTTGCATACTTTGTTCTTCAATAATTCTGATTTAAGAAAAATATATCTAGCATGTTTCCATAGTTACTTTTTTTTTTTTTTTTTTTTTTT
>VZSF01011296.1:674757-734801 GCA_013398295.1 Chionis minor
TTTTTTTTTTTTTTTTTTTTTTTTAAGACTAGTAAACTGTTTCAACCCTTCATAGTTCAATCTGAGTATGTGGTTAAAATTGAGTCTTCCTGAGTTAAATTTTATCAAAGCTGCCACCAAAGGATCAAAATATCTTTTATTTTAAAAAAAACAACAACAAAACAACCTTTTTGAACTATATTGGAACAAGGATTCTCATCTGTTGTTTGCTCTGTAAAATGGGTGTATTAAGGAAATAACTTATGTAGAATGACTTTAACTCTACATCCATAAAATTCAAACTTTGTTGCACTGATTTTCTGAGATACCATAAAAATACCAGAACAGCTAAATGCAATGTCTCACAAGGAACCATTACATTTTAATTTTTACATACTATATACAAAACTAAAGGGACACAATTCAATAAATCTTTTAATAGCTGATGTTCTTTAAAAACAGAAATTTAAAAACAATCCTTGTGATTTTTCTTCAAAAGTATTCCTACTTTCACTCAAATAAAATCGGATATTAATACAATTGCAGCTTCTCTGCACGGCAACAAAACAACAGGGACAATGCTGGTCCTCTGTGCATCTGTCTGCGTATAACACGGTTTCACACACTGATGTAATGCTGCTTCTTCATTCTCTAACGCTTCCCATTCATTTGCAAAGAAGTTGTACGTTAAAATAACCAAGAATTCTTCTATTGAAACCATTTACTTCCTCCGGGAATGGAAGTGGCTAACAAAGCTAAGCAATATAGCAATTTAGAGAAAATCATACAGCTTCAGCTGTGAACTAAAAGTTACGTCCTTCCTATGCTTACCTTTCGTAACAGCAGCATCACTCCTATTCTCCTTGTAAATGAACCTCTTATTGCTTGTATTAAACTCACATCCACTGGTCCCAATCAAGGACTTATTGTGCCGTGCCCCTGTACAACGCCATAGCAAGCTGTTTCCCTGACCTTGAGTAACTCCCTTGGGATCTCAATGCATGTAAGCACTGCTGCAGAAGTCATATAGTGCATGGCAGTACAGCAGCACTGCTCACCTGCAAAACTAACTCTAAAATAAGGCCAAATGCAACCAAGTGATGTGAAAGTTGAACACGGAGACCATGGGAGGATGGGTGAGATGGGTAACATTGACAAAGCGATGTGCCTTCACTTTGGTGCGCTGCAAGCAGAAGGTGTAGGATTCGGGGATGGATCTCGTGGTTTCTTGGCCCCGGGGTTTATCTTAGGTCCCCGTCGGGCATCAGCAAAGGTCTGTGAGATACCATTGCCCAGCCTGTGCAATGCCACTGCCCTACAACACACGAAATGCACATCAGCACCAGAGCCCTGCGTGGAGGGCACAGACCACAGAGTCTGGCAGCAGAGCTGCCCCCTGCTTCTCCAGCTGCAGGTGGGTTTGCTTGCTGCCAAGGTAGAAGGTTTGCACCCAGCCTGACACCAGCACAGGCTACAGAAACGCCCGCACCACTGTCCACTCACGGGTAGGTCCTGCTGTACCCATTCCCTGCAAAGCTGAGTCACCAGGCACAAAGTGCAAAGACAGCGTTCAGTTGATGTGACATGCATGACAAGGCATTCAAAACAAGAATACAGCATTGACAAGGTATTGTGGTAAATGCCATGGTAACCTAAAGAATTTAACTGAGAACGTGCTGTGTAGGATCTCTGCCTACTTGGTCCTGGTAGTGAAAATCAGCTTTCTTCCACTTCCATATCAAATTCTTTATGCCTAGTGGGATGTTAACTCTGCATAGGTCTAGGATGAGCATTCCTCCAGCACTAGGCAAGAGCTAGTTATGAAGCCATCCTTTCAGCTGCTGCTCTTACAGCACATGAAGATGTATACCATGTTCACGGGCTCTGAGCAGACTTCTTCAGTGTTAGGCAGTGGGGGGGAATAGGGGAAGGGTGTGTGTTGCCTAAGCTCAGGTGTCTCATAACATCTGAGATGTCCAGGGGAATCAGAGACTTCCAGTATAGCAAGATATGACACAGGGCTTCTGGTAGACTTACACCCTAAAAGCAGTATCTGTTGCACAAGCGGGACACCAGAGGATATCTCAGTTGGCAGACACGTTTGTATGGACAATTTAAGAGACATCACAGGATAGGCCTCTGGCTGGAAATTTAGATTTTAAGTGCTTAAGTGTTTTCTTCTCTGCTGCATCTCCAAGCTCCGTAACAATCAGTGGGAAATCTAACCAACACAGTCTATTGTAGTCAATGACAATCTAAGCAGCACAGCTCAGGAAACCTAAAAATGATTTGCCTCACTGCAGAGCAGACACGTGATGGCTAGTTAGCTGAGGGTCTCCACTCTCACTGAAATGGGAGTATTCAGCAGTAGCGAGGCTGTAGACGCCTATGCTAAGGCATCAGTCTCCATCAGGATCCTTTTCACCTAGCCACAGCACATTGGTTTGGTGGTGCATTGGGTTGTGGCGACTACAGCTGTCAGTTACTCACACAAGAACCACACTGCAAATAGGCATCATAAGAGAGAGAAGGAAAAAAAAAAAATGCCTTTACTTCCTTATTAGAAAGGTTACAAAATGCCCCTCCTTTTCTCTTATGACAGCACAATGACAGTCAAGTTTATGTTGTATCTCTCTGTTGAAATGATCCAAAATCATAAAGCCTCAAAAATGCAACTGAAGTTAGACAGTTGCTAAGCTAAGACTGTCATCATCCTGACCCAGGCTGACTGTATTCCCTCGTGCATCTATATCCATCTGCTATTTTCCTTCTGTTATGCCAAGATTATCCATCATTTGGGGTAGGGGAATGCCTTTTACTTTGTGGCTGTTCAGGACTAAAAGAATAGGTGCTATAAGAATAAAAATCATCAGTACCACAGTGCCCATGATGATTTATTCTCCCCTGCTAGCTTGCCTCTTCCACAGACCTGGAATCCTTGCACGCTTTTTATGAAGACATGTACTTTTTTAAACACTTTCACCAGCTATTGGGAGTGCAAACAATTCAGGATAATGAATCTTTTAAGATTTACTGCTGAGCATCAACATGCAGAAGCCAGGACCACTGGTGATTTTCTTTAGATTAGTAACAGGTGATGTCATGTACTCTTGTCAACCAAAACCAGTAAAGAGGTGACAAGTATGCAAAGGGAGAGCTGAGCATGGAGCAAACCAGGGGCAGGTTTTGTTCATGGGTTGAGCAGTTAGACCAGGAAACGGGCTGAAGCCAGCAGAGGAGACTGGACTTCCATCGCAGAAGCTTTGTGCTGCTATTTGTAAAGTAATTACATCAGTAATTCTACAAGAAGGAATCTCTGAGAAATCTGCTCCCACTAAGGAAAGTGCAGTAGCTATGGTTACTGAGAAAACGGAGAGGAGGCAAAGCTGAAGCGCCGTTCTGGGCACCGTACACCATTTTTAACACCAAAAGCCTAGTTTTAGCTTTCCAAAATACAGCTATGAGAACAGCCACCCACGCTCCCCATTACAGTATGTATGTGTATATATATGTCTATGTGTATATATATCTATGTAGACATATATATATCTATAGCAGGATAAGGGGATAATAAAGAGAACAAAAAATGGTAGTCAGCTTTTAGATATCATACAACTATGAAGTGTGTCATGTAGTTGTAGGCAACCATCTTTTACACTCGCTCAGACAGCCCAGGGCCAGAACCATGGGACTTTCCCCAGAGAATTTCTGCTGCCACAAAGAGGAAACGGGTGTCTTCGTTTGCCCCTGAGGATTTCTAAAGAGGTACAAGCCGTTCCCTGTAAAGGAACTATATTGCAGGCTTAGTGCAATCCTTCTAGAAAAGCTCCAATTAACCTGAAGGCTAATGAGCGTAAGTATTACTGTAGTGTAGCAACATAGAACTTGGCATGTGCCATAAATCCCCCTGAGAAACTGAGTAAATATTTAAGCAATTAATCCACATTGAATTTCACATAAAATGGCTTCACATAGTCATCGAGCTCATTAACCGGTGTTTTTGAAACAGGGTGGAGATAGTTCAGTGGGCTGTAGCCCTACCTGCGTGGTGGGTGTTGTAAGGGAGAGTTTACCTACTGCAGTTTCCCAAGCCCTTCACACCTCCAGTCAGCAACAGCCACTCCAGACATTGATTTGGACCTAGGTATGCCACATAGCTGCCTTCACGTCTTCGATGGCAATGTCTTAAAGCCATACCTACGCTGCCCAGAAAAAAATCCTCTCCTGAGTGGCCGCGAACATGGTCCATTCCGCCTCCTTCCCACGCTGCTGTCTCTGAGACAGTGCCAAGATGCTTGCCACAGCACAGTGTCTGACATGCCGGGGAAGTACCCTGGATGCTGCAGTTCCTGGGCTACCTGGACAGTACGCCTGGCTGTGCCTTAGTGCGCACTTGCGGTCTAATCACGGTTTCTTTAGCACACCGTGTAGACATACACTCTGAGTCTGCCGTTCCAGTTAGTCATCTAGGTTTCCTCTTCAGTCACAAGGAAGAAGCAGGCACCTTCTCAGCACAAAAGCCTTTCAAGGTGTTTATATCGCTAAGCTAGTTACCTAGACTGCCTGTCTTGCCTACCTAAGAGTTTGGTCTATAAAGTTAGGTGAAATGAATCCCATCCCTTACTAGATGCAGTCTCCTGAAGGTGGAATGGGCTCCTACCAGTTTGTCCCTCTGAATCTCTTCTCCAAAAGGACAACAGGACAGTAGTGGCTGTTTGGTAACATAGAGCAGGGGCCTCTGCTTTGACACCAACCTCTACATGAAACAGTGTCTAATACCACTGAGACACTCTGGAGTACCTGAGATGTCCAGGCAGGGCTGGCAGATATGACACAAGACTTGTGTGAGACCGATGTCCTTTCGGAGCAGTAGCTGGGAATCAGGAGGATGGCACAAGGGTATCTTGGCTAGCACTGGACACCTAATCATGCCTACCTGAGAGCTGGCTGTGGGACCTACATGTAAAGTCAAGACAGACACAGTCAAAAGACCTTTCAGGCTGATTCAGCGTGACTCACAACAGACACCATTGCAACCAGGACACCCACATAAGGTTGGTGGACAGGACACAGGATTTGACAGAAACTCACAGACTTCTGAAGAAGCATCTGGAGGCCAGGCAGGATGTCTAATAAATAACTAGACCTTGCTTGGGGATCTGAACTGAGCCCATAGATTCTTGTTGCTTCTGTGGGCTGTTACTAGAAAGTCGAAGCATTTTACAAGAAATTAAACTAAAAGCTTTATCAGCTTTCATCCATCTGTTTCCAAGAGATGGGAAAATTTAGTCTTCTAATTTTTTCTTCTATAAAGTCTTTCTAGACATTAGGGGCTCAGTGTGGTCATGTCTATACAGAACTGGCCAGCGTGACACTGGAGTCATGAGGTACCAGTGCCCTTTTGGGCAAGAAGCCAGACAGGCCTAGGGCAGCAGCTGCCTGTGCTGGCCAAGCAAGCCACATTTATGTCACGGGCAAGGCACACATAGCTTTAATGTTTTTTTTTAAAGGCATAAGGCTTAAATCGCTTTCACCTTGCAAATGAAGACAAAACAATATACATTTATTTTTAGGGCAGGAGGTTTTCACGGAGGGCTTCAATTTCTAGTTTCGTTCAGCACGCTCACAGGGTGAACTCAGTTGTAATACAAACAAAATTATGGGAATTCAAACCCAATTTCTTCCCAACAATGAAAAGAATAAGGCTTGCTTTATTGAAACCAGTATACGGACCTCCTGCACTCATAAAGGAAACTTTTTTCTACACTATAAGTAATGTTAAATCAAACTGAAGATTTAAGAATAGAATTCAGAGTAAAAAACAACACTACAGACACTGGTAAGGAGTTTCATCTTAACCAACAGAGCCCAAGAAAAATGAATCACAGAAACTCTCTCGAGAAATTTATGCATCCTATAATCCCCAAGGGGAACAATTGCATCTGATAAAAATCTTTAGACCAAAATTAAAAAGTAACAACAAAGCTGACAGAACTGCCTGAAATACATATTTTAGCAGAGAGTTATTAGAAAGTCAGCATAAAGTGCCTCTTAATCATACTCATCGTGTGTCTATTGGCAGTAAATCCAAGCAACTCTAGTTTTATATACCTCTGTAGACTTTATTTTATTGCTTACTTGCTTAGTAAATTTAAACTAGGTATATTGGCAATGTGTCTAGGGTGTCACCTGGAAAAGGTAAACTTCCATCACTCATTATGAGCCTGCTTTAAAATATCCAGTGCCTGGGGCCAAAGGCATGAGTTTGTAAAGCTCAAATTATTGGTCAAGCTCTTAAAAAGATCCATCTTCAGAATATTTTTCAGTCTTGGTGCAGTTATCTCAGTAACTCTGCCTTGAAGTGCACTCAGAATTTTTAACCAGTGGTAGTCAAGATTTTAGTCAAGATTTGAGAGAGGAAGCAGTGATAAACCTCCAATCCTTATCATTTCCACTTTTCATTTCAACAGAGTATCTGCGAATCTGAGCGAAACAGATCTATATATACCACCAGGTAATGACTTAGCAATATTGTGTGTAAAAATTACAGTGAACAAATCAAATAGCAGTGATGTATTATCGAGCTAAGAGCTAGTTTCTTTCAAATTCTAGTCATTACATCTCTGTTAACTTCTACATGACTTTTCCAGGAGAGAGCGCCCACTAATAAGCTTACTGCAGGATACCATTTGTATACAAACTGTAAGTAAAAGACTTTGCAAATACAGTTAATATATTACGTTTTTCAGTTACTAGCAATTCAAACAAATGCTTTAGAAGCTAAGAAAGTCTGAATCCCATAGTCTCCTGGATCTTCCAGTTCCCCCAGGAAGAGACAGATAAAACTGGACTTCTTCCCAGTCCCACTTGCTGAAGAATGAATAGCATTAACGTTGCCAGAGCAGGATGTGAGGAAACATGCAACACTTTCCATCAGGCACCATAAAGACCCAAGTCAGATGTCACAAAAGTTTCCAAGCTATTTCACAGTGTTTTAACAAGCAAAAGGAAAAATTAATTCAGTGTTTAAAAATTAAACATTCAAGTTCTCATTGTAATTAGTATTAAAACAGGATGGAGAATTTACGTAAAGCCTGACAATAGGCTTTTAAATGCCAATAACACACAGTAAATTATTTTTAAAAGCCAGTTATTATTTCAAATGGTCAAAAACTTCTGACAAGGGACTAATTCATAATATTGGATTACTGGTCTTAGCAAAATGGACATTATTGTCTCCAAAAGTCTAAATTATTGTGAAATCTCAGACATATTATGCGGTCTGCTTTCAACTATAACACTCCTTTATTATTTAAAAATACAACTTTGAAAGTAAGATGACAAGAACTAAATTTATTTGGCCTAAAGGGAGAAGAATTAAAGGAAACAGCTAGATAACTATATAAATATTCACAGAAAAAAATAATGACAGGAAGAGAAATATTTTCACTGGGATTAGTTGTAATAGTGTAAAGGGCTAAAGCTGAAAAAAATAAGTCAGTTTAAGCTCTGGATCAGGAAAAAGTGTTTTTGAAGACACTAAGGTCGGCTGGCCAGAGAGGAAACTGTGACTACTTTTCAAGGTAATCAACTGATCCCCTTCCTTTCCTCCCTCCTAGGCAACCAGAGGCATTCTTCAGCCCTTTCAGGCCTAATTTATTGGGTTGTGCTATCTAATTCTCAAAGTCAAAGATCAACAGTGGGCGCTTGTTATCTTTCCATGAGTCACTAAAATTATTTCAATTGTTGAAAGATTACAGGATTACAAACTCAGGAGCTTCCCTCCTCCAGTTTCCCCCACTTCATGGGTACCATTAACCAATGGAGAGGACATCGTAGCTTCTAGATAACTTGCAGGAAGGTATGCAGACAGATGGGGAAGGCAATGAAAACACTCTGGTACCTGCCAATGTGCCTGGAAGTGCAGGACTCTGAACACACCTAAGAGAAGGTGTATCCTGCACATCAGAGGTATTAAGGTGCTACTGTAGCAGAGTTTTTGAGAAAACAGATAAACACTGGACGTGACTATCAAGTCAGTCCCTAGGTGGTGGGGAGGTATTCAAGTGGGCATGATATCCTAAAGAATTATGCTTTAGCTTACACAGAAACATCTGCAGTTAATCCTCAGGGCATTTGTCTTCATTTTGTGAGATGAACAGGATTGTGCCTGCATATATTGCTGAAAATTAACAATTGGGTCATTCTCTCATACAAACACCAAAGCAAAATCTGTTGTTCTGTTACTAACCTCACAAAAAGCAATGTCATTCCCTTCCCCAAAACAACTGCCACAAGAGTATAGTGCCTCCCTCCATTCCCCCCCGCCCCGAGGCTGGCATTTATTTATAAGTAAAAAGATGTCCTGGAATGAACTGCAAACTCAAAGGCTTGGCTTCTCTGGTTAGACAAAGCTATAACATCCATATACCTCCCCCCCAAAACCACATGAAGAGATCAACACCGCCCTGTAAAAGACAGAGTGAGAGGTCCTGTACACTTCCCATTCAAATGAATGGAAAAAGTCTCAGACTCATGAAGGGACAAAAAAAAAAAGTTCACATCTGTGGAAAGAAATAAAACCTATACACAAAAAAAGAAATAACACATTAAGCTAGAGAATAGTCACTGGGCTTTAAAGCATGCCACGCTGTTTCTGCCATGGATAAAATTCATGTATTAGTTCTGACTGAATACTGTATTACAAGAAGGTCCATGGAAAAAAACCAGAAAACACTGTATACATAATTGTTTGATTTTTTTCTGTCTTTTCTGAGACTCTCCTGATTTCAAGTTAAGAAAAAGGAAAAGAGAAAGGAAAAGAGAGTCTGAAACTCCATGAAAACATTTTTTCTAACTTGCATCCTTTGGCATCATTTTGTTAAAACCTATGTTAGCTTTTAGGCAGACACTCTTCCTCCACGTCTGCCTTAAGCTGTGGTTAGATGCCAGCTGCTCTGCAGGCTTTGTTGTTGCTGTTGGCAGTGTTTGGGCATTTTTTGGTTGTTTTGTGTTTTGTGCTCCCCTTCACTCACCAAAAAAGTTGTTATGGCGACACCAGCCCCACGCCCCACCGTGGCTGGAGGTTAGCACCTGGCACCAGTGGCCTGACAGCGCGCTTCTGAGCACACTTCATCCTTGCACTCCCCCCCGCTGCCTTGCACAGGCACCCAGATCAATCGTAAATACCACCAAAGGCTGCTTAAAAGAAGAGGGTGCCTTATAAAATCTGCTGTGCTGGCTGAGTGGGTGGCTGTGGTAACCTCCAACAGCAGACTGGTAACAACCGACACGTAGGCAAGGTGGATTTCAGCATCGCAACAATTTCCACGCTGATTTGGATCACCATGTCCAAACAAAGGTCTGTATTAGTTTCAGAAATCAGAATTAGAGCCTTATGCAATTAATTAGTTAAGCTCCTGTACATGGACAGAGATCAAATCCACAATGAGCGTCTGGGGATTTTGTGCTCCTCTTCTCCTGCTTCCTTAACTACTCCAAGAATAACTTTTTACTTGGGTTTTTTGTTTGTTTCTTAAAGAACTTGTGGTTGTCAGCAAGCCGAGATGAGGACTGTAGAGTAAGTTGTTGCCTATTGCCAGGAGAGAAAAGCAGGGCTTATCAATAAAATGTGAAATTAAAACCCAATCCTGTTTCTCCAAAGTTATTTAATAAAATATTTGTTCTGAACTGTGACCCCTGACAATGGAGGAATAAAAACATCTTAATGGAGACAGCCAAAGTACAGTTAAGTGGTGGCTGAGACAGAGCAATAAACATATATTAAAGCAGTAAATCAGTTTGTATTCAAAATTCATCCCAGCTCTCTGTCCTGTCTTTTATGATGGCTAGATCCCTACTGCAAACTGAAATCAGTGTGCATTTTACATATTCTCTGAAGACTTGGGAGGCCAAAGATCTAAACATCACCGAGCTTCCTTCAGAATGAATATGCTTTTTAGGGGTATGCTTGGAAGCTTGTTAGCATTATCAGGAATTCACTAATTTCCACGGACTTCAGATCAGGCCAAGACTACTTGGCCAAGATGTAACACCAAATGACTCGGCTTCCAACGCAATCTTACAGGAAGTGCCAGCAACAAGGATTTGCATCTAAACCCACACAGATTTCTGCAGCACGTGACATGAATTGCTCCCACAGGAAGATGCTGCTTCCAAGTTGCGTTATCAGGAAATATTCCCTGCCTTTGGCATAATTGTTCAGTAATACGCGTTTTGTGTATGGAATAAATCAGAAATGCTGACGGGCCAGCTTTTATGGCTGCTGACACTAACTTTCCAAGCATAGCTTTGTAAGATCTGCTGACACAAACCTTCTCCTTGAGAACAGCTGCGATTGCCTGCTGCGTTGGGGAAGGGATGAGGGGCGTTCTTTTCTTTCTTTTTCTGCCTCCTGCCGAGAACTCCAAAGCACTGGCTACGCTGATAGGGCTGAAGTATCTACCAACGCCTGGTTATGATACAGATGCGAACATATAAAAGACAAAGTCAGTTCCCCTCCTGGCTTCATCCTCCATTTGTCTTTCAGATTATAAATAATCCCATGCTCAGCAGTATTTGGGTAAGATGGATAGTTATCAAAAGTGCTGCAATTAAAAGCGAATACAGCATTAAGCCTATTCTTGTAAACCAATAGGCACTCGGGACAGGCAAAATTCCCACAAAGAGTCAGATGTAAGGCACCATTTACGTGAAGGTTAGTGAGCACATTCACAGAAGACAAGTGCAGCTAGAGGGTAAGGCAGGAGCTTCTGCTCTGCATTTCAGGCCACAGCTAGCATGTAAGTGTTTTAAAAGATATTTCAAGGAGCCTCCCAGCTCCCTCTTCAGCACAGATAATTAAGAGCTTATGTCCCCCCTTCATCAGCAACAAAGGGCTTCAGGATATGCTTAAAAGTGTTTTGCTGATCTAGGGCCTTAGTAACTTGTCTGCAAGGATCTGAATGTCCACAATTTCCCCTTGAAAGGAAAAGTGCATGTGGGTCCTGGAGGAATTGATGTGCATTGTGAAGTCTTTCCTAACAGTTGCCACAATAGAAACCTCATTGCTTGATTTAGATAACCTACAGTAATTACTGCCAAATTGTGCCTGGGTTGATACAGTAGGCATTTTGAAATTCTAGATTTTCTTGAGTTGCAAATGCTTATTTTATTGATCCTACAGTTGTCTTAACATAGTGCAAGGTTAATCATCTGACTTTCTAACTGCCCTGTTACTTAAAAGTGTCTCAAGCTCACAGATTTTGTCAGCAGAGCTCTCACTTCCTCAGTATGACCATATTCAGGTGCAAAGGCTTAAAGTGCATCACTCAGCAGAACAATCTGATTGTTCATCCTAAGAAATAGCTTGGAGCTCCTGAAAGAGCAATTAAAACAAGTAAAACTAACACCTTTGCACAATCATGAGTTACAATAAAAAATAAAAATCAGTACTTGTGCTGTAAGATGCAGCAAGACCAGGGTGCAAAGCCTGACTCAAGCATGCTTCCCAGAAGTTTTGTGTCAGCAGATATCACACACTCAGAACCGCATTTCCCCCCTGCTCCGTTCATGTCATAAAGTTGATTAGACTTTGAATAGTGGAATATCTGTCCAGTGAACCCCCCACTGTGTTGCAGACGGAAATCAACACAGCCACGCTGCTCAAGTCAGTCGGATGCAGAGAAAAAGTCTGGGCAGACAGATGAAATACCGCAGTGACAGAACAAGTCAGTACACTGGGCTTTATTGTAACGCAAATTAACAAGCCTTGCCTGTTCCTGATTTTTCCTTGTAAAAAAACCATAGAAAGTGAACTCATCCACAGCATACTGACTTTATTGCCCAATTATATACATAAATTTCAATAGAAAAATTTATCTTAAATTTTAGAAAAATGAAATCAGGAAATAAACTATCCCTCAAAACTCCAAGGTTTAAAGTCGTCCATAATCTTTCTTCAAATAAAATATTTCCCTCTCCTGCACCAAAGGAATGATTTGGAGTCTCATACCATCCTTAAAAAGCCATCTCAGATGGTATCATATCATGTTATCATATCATTCTTTGCTATCTTTCCTCCAAGATTTCCTCCAGAATATAATGGGAGGTAATACTTGAGGGGTGACAGAAGTAAATTGGAAAGAGCTGGCAAGATGTACAATGCAACCATAGCTGGCCTCTCTCAAGCGTGCAGCCTGGAGCTGGAACTCCCTCTGAAAACGCAAACAAGAGTTTTGCGTTTCCGCCAAGTTTGACAGTCTTACCTCTCCACACCTGCAGAAACAGGGGACATGACAGGCAAAAATAAATAAATAAACTGTTTCTGAAGCCTACAGACTGATTAGCAGCAAGACTGAGGTACCCAGATGCTGGCACGTTAAGGAGAATTTTACAAAAGCAAGCCCTGTCCTTTCTGCAAGCTGCTGTAAACATCTCTGCCTCAAAACCCTCCCAAAACAGGGGAAAATCTGCTATAATCCACCAACTAGCTATCTACAAAAATATTTCAAACTGCCTTAACTACCTATTGTCTAAATCCTAAACAAGCCAGGAAACAAAGCAGCATACAGCATTCATCTTGAATTAAAGCAGAAAAATCACTTTTCTTGTCCTGGAACAGAAGACAGAGGTCAGAAAACAGGAGTTATTAAGCTAGGCTATGTCCCCACTCATTAAGACCCGACCTTTATTACTAGATCATGACCCCAAATCGCTCCCAGTTTCTCGCTGCAGGAGCGCAGGCCAGTCACCTCATGTACGTGCACCGGAGGCCATGTCCCTCGGCACAGCAAGGCCACGCGGCAGCCATGGCGGGGCGGCCATGGACGGGTGGGCCCAGCGGCCTCCTACCGGCCCCAGTCCAGCTGATGGGCCCCACGGAAGACTAAGGAAATAATTTTACTCCTTTTAATCCTAGGGGAGAACAGCAAATTTGCATTGTACCAAAGCAGCACCAGCACTGAAGGCTGTTTTATCATTATTATTTTTTAACCTTTCAGAGGCAGCAAGGACAGCNACAAAAAAATAATCCCCAAACATAAAATCCGTGATATCAAACTTATTTTCTACTCCCTTCTTGCAGCCCGGACTCTGGTCCCCTCGCACCAGCCACCATGGGGACCAGCGGGAGAGGGCAGATGGCTCCCATTTTGTCCCACAGCGCACGATGAACCTTGCAGATGCCACAGACCTACCTCCAAAACGCTGCTCTGGAGGAGGGTGATGTTTAAAGACAGCCTTCCAAAATCACTGGTTGACAGAAGACAAGTTCTTAAGGTAGCTTGGTTCAATGCAGGTGGTTAGGGTGACATACATTTGAATCCTTGGCTGCTTTAGAAGTTGCTTTTTGTTCAGGATGTCCAAGAAGAGAATTTTGTGATGAATTAACCCTCCCTTCTCAGAATCAGGCCGTATTCCCTGCTGTCCCTGGCATCTTCCTTCGATGGTACAGGGGCTTTGGCTACGGGTGACTGAAGCAAAAGCTTTCTCCTTCCAGAGGAACACACCACCACAGACCAGGCTCTTGGCAGATGACCTTGCCCTCTCCAGGCTGAGCAATTGCTGGTTGTCACTGGACTGATGTGGGTGGACCAGTCCTTCCTTCACCCAAGGAGAAGCCCATGCAATAGGGCTAACAACAGGTCTAGATGGTCTTTTCCAAACAATTACAAGTTGTCCCTGCATCTGCTGGACACAAACCTGTTTCAAGCTAAAGGTCTACCTAAGTCCCATCTTCAAAAAAGGTTCACTGTGCTCTCCTGGTACAGTACTTCCAGTTTCTCACGAGCCCACACAGGCAGAGCAGTCTCACATTTTGCTGGCTTTTGATGATATATACACACGTTGCCCACCTTTTGCATTTTATGCCCTGTTCTATCCTGTAAAATCAGCTGCTGAGGCTCTATATTAAACAGCAAGCACTGACCTTCCCCAGGTTTGCTTGACTCTCTGTTTCCCAAGACTTGCCTCTACTCAAGCCATCCTCAGGTTGCTGCAGCCCTGTTTCTAGGTCGCTTTGTGCTGGCAACCGTACCAACTTTAGCCCATCTTGAACTTTCCTGGGCAGCTACCTCTTCTCAGCCTGATTTCTTTCAGTCCATTAGCTACGAAAGACAAAATGTGGGAGACAGACCAGCTGAGAGTTGGTCCTCAGTCCCCCTTAGTGGAATCAGGCAAGGTCCATGGAGCAGAAAGGTGAGTGACATGGATGCAGAGCAGGAGCTGCTGGTGAAAGGCAAGGCACAGTCTCAGAAGGGTATAGCCCCATCTGCAGAATGTTGATCTTGACAGGACGGTCAGCATCAGCAAGAATTAAGTCAGACCTTTTGGCCCTTTGAAAAATGCTTCTCCATGTCCTTCTCTGTGCATGATCAGCTCTTGACTGGCTCTCTTTCCTCCACCTCCCTTCCCCACAAGAAAATTGTATCCCAGATGTAACTGGATGCTTCTATACTTCATGAGAAATGAAGATTACTTTATATGAAAGTTACTTTATTTGGAAAATATACTCCCAAACAGGCTGCATGTCGAGGTCTTCAGACTATAAAACAACCATATTTTCCATGAACAAACATTGGAGTAAAGCTGGTCAGAAGATGATAACACAGGAAGTTGGGGGGGGAGAGGGCGGACACATATACAGGTTGGGGTGCTTTTTGTGGTTTTGTAAGAGCTGTCAAGATTTCAACACTTGCTTTCATTTTTGAATTGGGTAGAAGAGACACACGTGGTTCAGTCTCCCACATCCCACTTGAGTCCCAGTGCTGTGCTGCAGGTTTGCCCTCACTGTTCACACACAAACCACAGTCTAGATCCAAGCACATTTGTCAAAAAAACATTCAAAGTAGAGAATATTTCCACAAAAAGGTTTCATTTTCAACAAATTGTCAAGAACTTGTCTATGTCTAAAAACTCTGTTACTATTAAAGCCGAGTACGCGTTTCAAATGCAATGGATGATTCAAAAATCAAATTATTTTTGGAAGCTCCTGTTCTATTCACAGAAGCATCAGGGAGAGCTGTTCAGAACAAGTCCATGTATAGGCAAGTCCTCAGAGCCAGGTAACAAAAAGGACAAGTGTTCCTGCTTGAAAAGTGAAGCTCCCTCCCCCTGCCCATATCTTTGGTGTCTCAGTTAAAAGTCTCGTCAGAAGAACAGACAGTAAAAACCACCTTAGATTGCTAAGACATGAACTAGCCCTACTGGTGACAGCCATAGGCATTCGTCTATCTTTTAGGTTAATTTGAACAGAAATTAAACTGAACAGACATGAAGCTTCTTTAAAGTTCAGGAGGGTAGTTGGAGGGGAAGGTCTCAAGGACACAGAGGTCCAACCTACTGCCCCTGCCCTGCTAGGATCTTGCTCTGTAGAACTCGCAGAGCACACAGTCTTGGTGAGAGAGAGACTACATCCCTCACATTCATAGAATTGTAGAATGGTTTGGGTTGGAAGACACCTTAAGGATCATCTAGTTCCAACCCCCTGCCAGGGGCAGGGACACCTTCTGCTAGACCAGGTTACTCAAAGCCCCATCCAACCTAGCCTTGAAGGCCTTAAACACTTCCAGGGATGGGGCATTCCCACAGAACTAGTGGATGGTATTAAACCAGTAATATTAAAAAGTCTGTGAAGGCCTTACCAAAAATCTTTGCACAGCATAGGAATCTTAACTCAAATGGACCTTACTTCCCCCTCTTCACTACACACAAATAAATACAGATTAGAGAAAGAGGAAGGGTGGGGAGTAAAACCAGCCTAACACTACTTTAGATGATTCCATTAACATCAAATAGATCAAAAGAACAGCATGATTGACTAAAAAAAAAAAATGAAAAAACATAACACCCCCCAGCAATCAAGAAATTATTGTGAACTTTTATGTACCTAAAATCCACATATATTTTTCAGACTGCTCAAACTGGGAGACGATGACAGCATCAATTACTTTTATTCTCATTTCAGATGAAAATGTGAAAAAGAAATCGTATTTTTGTTAAAATGCACAAAATAAGTCTTGCTTTTAAAATTGACAGACCACAATCTGAAGCAGGAACTTCTATATTCTTTTATAGGTAATTACCTTATTTACTGTAAACAATGCATTTGTCCTATGTTTAGACATCGTTCCAGTCTGCAAAAACACTCAAATAAGCCAAATACAAGTATATATAAGTTTTCAAGCCCTAACCAACATTTTTCATTTCCCACCTCCCCATTTCCAGAAATTTGTTCTATGGTACATATAAAAATCTTACATTTGCCCCTGAAAGACCTTAAATCAACTCAGTTCAAGTCTTTGAGCCGGATCTCTTTCTTTTTCTGCCAAGAATCTGGAGTTTCTTTTCTGGCTGCCAATAATTATTCCTGCAGACAAAGACGTAAATCCGTGCTGTTCTCCATTTCGATTTGTCTTTAAAAATTCCATGGAGACTTCAGGGGAAAACTGTCCATTTAGTTTGCCTCCGGAGTTTCCTGAACTGACAGTTCAGACATCAGTTTGTCTTTAATATTCTTCATTTTTGATCCCTTTTCTCCCCCACTTGGAAGAGCTCAGCAGCTCATAGAAAAATCTTGCCAGATATTTTCCATTCAACTTTTGTCCTCCAAGTTTCAGACTTGCTCCTTTCCTGTCCTAACCAAGCCATGCTACACGGTGAGTTCACACAGCTCTAACCAAATCTCCAAGCTAAAAGAGCAGCAAGCCTCCACTGAAAAGCATTTGGGCTAACACACCCACCTCTACAGGAGAGAAAAACATCAAATGTAGATGAAAACACACTGTCAGAATAAAGCTTGCCCCTGGAAGTATCAGAAAATAGATATTCGGTAGCAGCAGAGCTTGTCTCCCAAGGCGTAGTATCACCAAGCACCCCTCAGTTTGGGTACTTGCTGAGACTTGCAGAGCGTGCAAAGTTCAGCAAAGCTGATCACAAAAGGCAGCTGATACTCTTCTCTTTCAACAGGAAAAGCTGGTGATAAATACCCTTAGGAGAGCCCATTTCTGGGTTCAGAGGGGAGGTACCACAACGGTCATCAGAGGGACAGTTTCCCCGGAATTCAACATGACAGACTTCTAGCCATGAACACAAGCGGCTGTGGGACTTTCAATGAGCGTCAGGACTTTTCAGCGCAGACAAGTTTGATCACTCCTATTTTTGCAGACTTTTACACTGTGACACATACCTACACTGAATGGCAACAGAGACAACTGGTTTTGTCACTTCTAATTTCAAATGCTTTATGCTACGCACAATTACTCCCTGAGGCAATAAAACATGATCTATTTCAATTTAGATTTGATCTGCTCTTCCATGCAGGCAGCACAAAGCATACTGTAGCATTTCATCAATTAGAATCATAGAATCATTGAATCATTTAGGTTGGAAAAGACCTTTAAGATCAGAGTCCAACCATAAACCTAACCGCTACCAAGTCCACCACTAAACCATGTCCTTAAATGCCACATCTTTTAAATACCTCACATTAAATTGCACATAGTCAAGCTGCAAGATCTTAATTATCAGCGCCATTAATATCAACACAGTATGGCCACTGCTAAGAAAAAAAATGTATAAATCTATTCCTGACACATATTTAATCTGTACTTTGTGAATTAAGCATAACCCAGTGGCATCTCAACATCCTCACCAAAACTGTTTGCAAGCTAGTCAAGTTGCGCAAAGTTCAACTATTTATGCAGTTCATAGCTATACAGAGCCATCTATTTCTAGCCAAGGAACAGACCATAAATTTCCCAGATCCTGAAATTATTTCATTTGTCAACATCAACCTATCCCTTGGTCCATCAGAGCCGAGTTATTTTAGCAGCACTTTTTCAGAACACCTGAGCCCAGCAGGTGCCTTAAGCTATACAGAAACAAGTGGAGGAAGGCAGCCTTCAAATGATGCAAAGCCCAGAAGTCCTTCATTGGTGGCGAGGCTTGGTGTATTTTTGCTGAACTAAGTAATGAAACAGGGTCAGCTGGACCCTCCTGTAACCTAAGAATATACTCAGGGTCTCCGAAAGTGGGGTGAGGCTGGCTTGGAGCGGACTCCCATGCTGCCATAGCTGGGCAGCTCTCCATACCCCAGCTGCCTGGGTATGACTGCACAAAGTGGGCTGCCCTGTAAGCACACACGTAAAAGCACCACTAGAAGAGGTGCTGCATGCCCGCTTGGCACCCGCTGGATGACGGCATCACAACAGAATCATAGAATCACTTGGGTTGGAAGAGACCTTCAAGATCGAGTCCAACCATAAACCTATGCCAAAACCACCCCTAAACCATGTCCCTCAGCACCATGTCTACCTGTCTTACCTCTACCTCCAGGGACGGTGATGCCACCACCTCCCTGGGCAGCCTGTTCCAATGCCCGATAACCCTTTCTGTAAAGAAGTTTTTCCTAATATCCAACCTAAACCTCCCCTGGCACAATTTGAGGCCATTTCCTCTTGTCCTGTTGCTTGTTACTTGGGAACAAGAAGGAAGAAGCACAAGAAGGAGCTCTTAGCAGCCTTTGTAATAACCCTGCATTAGGTCTTGTAATAAGCACATCCTTTCCGCTTCCCCAGCGGCACAACCCAGCAATGCAATCTATCTAAATCACAGTGAAAGGCTGGGGCACGATGAGACAAACTAGCTTGTGATGGTATGATTTTGGGCAACACGCCTCACTGCAAAGAGAGAGACTCCTACACAACGCGGGGTTCTGCGTTTACAGAGGAAGCGGCATCTTCTTTCACAAAGGACAAAATGAAGCACAGAGAGAGGCTGCCCAAAGACGGGATTAGAGCCCATCTTGCTGCAGTATTATTTTAACAGCTTAATAACAGCACCAAGGCAGCAACAATAAAATCCCCTATTACCTGTGGCAGGAACAAAACTGGATCCTCTTGTGGAGTGGAGTCAGTGTTGCAAACGTAAGGCTTACGCAACACAGCCTCACTCTACTCTCCCTTTTGGAGAGTTAAATAAGGTGTAATTTAGCTATCCTATTACACTGTTTAAAATAAGCAAGCACTCAGCTTCGCTTCTGAAGTACTTTGTAGTTATAGACTGAAATGCTTAGCTGAAGTTTGCTTATTACACAAAGTGGTTGCTACAAAAGCCTATTTCCATTTAATTCAGGCTAACATCCTTAAAACCAAAGGTCAAAAATAAGGAAACAACAGCCTAACTGTAGCTAAGTAGGTCTTGGATGGTGCCCAGACTGACAAGAACCAAAAGTTTCACACAAGAATAAAAGAAGCTTCAGCTTTTGTATTCTGTTTAATTAAATGTGCTTTTTAAGAGAATCAGTTTACAAAAAAAGGTTTTAAATACCAGAACCTAATTTTGAAGAAAACCTGACTCAAACAAAGTGTTTGCTCAGATTTTAAGTTAAGCTTAATAAATTAAGCTTTAAAAATTCTTTGTTTGCATATAAATGCTTATTTGTATTGCAGATGTTCCACACCTGTTTGTATTTTGCAGGACAGTTGCTTTTACATGGCTTTATCTCAGCCACAGGAGAGTGAAAATTCAAATCCAGAATCCTCTCTCATTTTAGTTATGACTGAAGCCCACATAATGTGTTTTTCTCCTTTTCATTCAAACAATTTTTTCTTTAATTTAGATATAGGTCTTCAAAGTAGAATAGCTTGTCATATAAATTCTCCTGTACTGAATCAGAATCAGTGACAGTGAGATTTACAGCATAAAAAAAGAACTCAACTTTTGTATAAGCATCGAGGACAGTTGCGGCTCTCTTTCACTGTATCGTCAAGGAGGTGTTTACACTTAAAATCAACAGTATATTAATTTTCACCCTTTGGATGCAAAGTCAGTCACCTCTCTTCGTCCTTCACCTTTCCTTTCCCTCACTAGCAGCTCTTTGAAACTTTTAATACAATGTTTTTCTAATATTTGACTTGTAAACCTCAAGGTCAGGTTGCAGTCTCCAAACAACAGCTCTGCCCAAGAACTCACACACATTTTCTTCCCCCAGTCACTCCCTATATGACCAAAACTGTAGCTAAAAAAATAAAAAAGTAAAAAAGTTCTGGCTCACCTCTGTGTGAAGAGTTTAGAGGGAGAAAATTACAGTACCTAAACTTGAGTTTAGAAATAGGGGAAGCATGATAATAAGAACTATCCTCCTCCTCCTCATAAATAGAAAATAAAAACATAGTAAGTGCAGCATGTTAAGCTAAACATGCAAGAATTATATTGCCGTGGCTGGTGCCAAGAATCACTTGGAGCACTTTTGCATCTTGGCAGAACCACTCTTCAAGAAAAAAAAAAAAAAAAAAAAAAAANAAAAAAAAAAAAAAAAGAAAAGCCCATGCCTACAATCAGCAATTTCCCACAGATGACTTGCTGTGGTAGCTACCCAGATTACCTCTCCATGGATCCAATCCAAAGCTCATTACTGGCAACAGGCTTTTGAAACAGCCCTGCATGCTTTTTCACAATGGGAAAGCTCTACATTTAATTGATAGACTGGAAAGAATCTTAAACTCTTTGAAGTTTCAGATTAACGAGAGAAAAGGACATAATGTTTGCCTTTGGCTTGGCAAGTGATACCTGGAGGAAAAAACCTCCATGATCTAGAAATAATGCAATTTATACAGTGCTCAATATGATGCAAGTACATCAGAGGATACCTTTACAATTAAAGGTCTGGAGATAGCAAAATTACTAGTTGCTCCCTATTACCAACACAATTTAGTTATTAGACTTTACAAACAAGTATTTCAGAGAGAAGCGTGAATAGTGTTCAAAAATGCATTTTTTTAATTCAAACAATTTAATCTGAATTTATTTTAGCACCATGCTTACAATTGTGTTCAAACAGCATTAAGAGAAGAATTTAATATCAAATAAAATAACAAAACTATATCAAATTCTGTAAACTTGCCATTCTATTTTTTTTTTAAGGATTTCATAATCTATTTAGAATAAACTCTGTTCTAGCTCTTCAGAAAAGTTGCCATATTTGAAGGAATTTGCATTTTCAGTAGCATTTTCAACCACAGCACAGTGGTGGAGTAAGCCATTACTCGGCCGAAGCACATAAAAGCCGTTTTGCTTATTTAGCTTTCCGCAGGGTCAAGCCACTGAATTAGCTTGCAGTTTAAACAAACATTAGTGTCAGCACAAGTAAAAGGGCAGAAAAGCATGGCCAAGGAAGAACGTATGAGAAAGACTCCAACCGTCCCAACTTGCACTGTTGAAACGGAAGATGGAATTTCATCATTAAATGCACAAATGAGCAATGCTAAATACAGAGTTTTTCCAATTGACGCAAAAGAGATTACAAACCTAAAGCAAATCTAAATAGGAATAATATAGAAAATCCACACCACACAAATTCAGCATGTTATCTCCCTTCAGGACGTTGTCATTCCTCAACAGCACAGCCTACAATCAGTATTTTCACGCAGTGGAGGACATAACTGCGTGCTCCATTGCCCTCGGAAATCTCTCTCTGCCAAGGGAACCATGTGTATTAGGAAATGCTACCCTCTATCGTTTTGACTAGTCTGAACAGCTAATGTGTCCTTAAAACGATCAGTTTAGGAGGCTAACTCTGCTTTTCTTAGAAATTACTATACAAATCATGTGTTAAAACCCCACAAACCTGAAGCGCCGGCGTTTGTTACTGCAGAGCCAGACCCCAACCTTCTTTTCACTCATCAACCTACTCCTTGGCTACAGCACTTTAATGGGCCCTGTGACTCTGGCTTCCCCTCCAATTCCTTTTTCCAAAAGGCAGGCAAGTCAGAGCGTGAAAAATAATTATTCCTTTAAATAACTGACTTTTTTTTTAGCTCTGCTAACAGTTTGAATTCTTTTTTGTCCATTTTGTAGAAGTAATACTTCAAATCCTTACATGATCTTTTACCATTCTCCTGTTGTCTTCCCACTCCCATGGCTTTCCAAACCCGGATATTTAACTGTTAGAACAGCCCTTAATTTCAAAGATTTTATATTTAAATGCCTTTGTGGAAAAGCTGAAGCAGCAGAATCTGAAAACATAAGAATGCTATCGCAAAAGGAGCTAGAAGGTGATATTTGAATTCAACTCTATTATGAAAAGTTTCTTGAAGGAATAAGAATTAGGGGGGGAAAAAAAAAAATAGAGGGGAACAATATTCTTTCTGCTAAAGTCACTGCTTAGGAACAGCTGCAAAACTACACTTCAGAGGATTTAGACCATGCCAGCAGGATACTAGATTTAACAGGGAAATTATTCTTTTCAGCTTATTCTACATATAAAGTGATCGGGTCTACTTGGTTACCAGCAAATAGAGTGAAAGAAACTCAAGGAGGAAGAGGAAGATTGCCAAAACCAAAAATATTAGAGTCTGGGGGGCCAGCAAGTGGAAAACATAAGGTAAATACCTTTATATCTTTAATTCAGTTTTGAGATGGAGTTAATCAGAGTTGAAACCTCTGAATTCTTTCAAAAAGAAACTGAAATTTGAAGTCTTACAGAACCTTTTTGCCTTCTGACTTCTGTTTCCAGGCCTTCTAGGTAGGAAATAAGAATTGAGTGAATCTTAGAAAACAAGAACCAAACATTTAGGGATGACTTTGATTAAATACACTACTGATGTGTCAACCTGCGGATGTCTACACTGTAACTTGTATGTACCACCACCTATAAACAAACAGAGCAACAGGTTTGTTTTAATCACTTCTTTAGGGTGGAAAAGTATTGTAATGTATTATTGAAACTATTTAAGTTTTCCTCAAGCCAAAGGTGCAGCTAAAGCATATTTTAAAGCCCTTCTGACCTCAGCTAGAACACGAGACACTGATAACGTGATATAAAGCTATTATTTTTTTTACTGACACCATAACTTAAAACATGAAATACAGGTTGTCGGAAATAGAATCACAGAGCTCGCAGTAGTCCATCCTTGTCCACCAGATGATTTCCGAGGCAGGGAGAGTAAACAGCCTTCTCCCAGCTTTCTTAGTTTCCACAGCTGAGAGTGTAGGATGTTTACAGTACCTGTCACTCAGAGCTCTTGAAAACACACCACATGTCAGCAGACCTAGTACAGACTTCATCACTGATTGCCGGAAACACTCAGATGTCCGGTAAAGGGAGGGGGGAAAAAAAAACCCCATACCCATGACTATTTTATACCATATGAATCCAAATCAACGTGAAGTCCTTTGTGCACAAGTTGGGAGGTGTGAGAAAGAAGTTCAAAACAAAGCTGAGGTCCAGCATCTCCAGAGGGCGGCCACTGTTGTTGCCACCATGGTATTTGCAAGGCTTCCCGCCGGTTCACTCCAAAGCACTCTTGAATGTCTTGAAGTTGTGCCTGCAGAAAAGAGAGAATTCACCATTTTAATGAGTGCACATAAATACACTAACAAACAAACAATCAAGCAGAAAAATTGTATTTGCATTCCACAAGTAAAAGCTGTCATGTAATTTTTCCAAAGAACTGGAAGCTTTTAACATAATTTGAAAGCAATATCCTAGAGTGTTGCCTTAGAGGAATGCCTACAATATCTGGATTATTTTTTAATTATCAGAGGAATTATGGTTCTGGGACATCTTTGAACATTGTGACAAAAAGGATACCTTTAAGGACATGGCTTGGTAAATTTAAGAGTTAGTTATACAACAACAGATGACTGTTAACAGCAGTCTAGGTATGTCTGAGATTATATTTTCCTCTCAGAAACAGATTAAGTGTTCAGTTTCCTTAAATATATCACCTCTAAAGGGAAAAAGGAAAAAACAAAATAGAAAATGAGAATCATAAATAACAAAAAGGTTTTTTTCTCATGTAGAAAAAAAGCCAAAATCCTTAGAACAGAAAAACTCCAGGTTTTAGTACAACATAAGAAATACTTTGGGAGAAGATTATTAATAGTTTCTACTTTAAAAAGCAATGCATGTGCAAAAAAAACATGTGCGAGTGACTGGGGACCTGAATCATCTTACAAAATCACAGCAATCTACTTTAAGAAAAGTTAATTTGCTATTGAAAAGGCAGAGGAGCTTTATCCAACAGCTGAATCGATAGAAAGGTTGGCCCAATACTGGTACTGTTCTCATATTGGCTAGCTTTCTGAAGAAACAGCTTTCTTTTGGGCATAAAGTATTTTTCAGTTGGACCAAAGTAACTGCACAATTTTCTCCTCTACCATTCCCTGCATCTCATTCCCGTACTTCTGAAAAATCAGGCCACATATCTAATAGCCTACTTCTTGCAGTCCCCGGTGGGATCCCTTTGGTCAAGACAAAGAACTACAGCAGCAGGAGAGAGAAAGAGGTGGACTATGTAATTGCACACCCTGCTTTACCTTCATAAGAAGGCAGAGAGATGTGAAGGAGCCTGAAAAGTTGAAATAAATCTGAAAGCACAGATCACCTTCACCTTCCAGCCTGCGACAAAATAATATGAACTGCAAGGGCCAGGGAGGCAAAAATTGCAATTAAAAGGTTACCTTCTCAACCTGTCTGTCCTGAATAAATCAGCTCTCTGGTCAGCAGCTAAACAACCTGCACTAGTTCTGCGCTCAGAAGATGCATTTCTCCTAAAAAACTCCACCAATTTTACATGGTGACTGGAGCCATGGGTTGGATCTCTTTAAGATACACAGTGAAGGAGGGAAATCCCTGTCCTTCCATCAGGCAGCCAAGGCAGTCAGAATGCCAGGTGACCCTGCAAGAAACAGAATAGACTGGTGTTGGCTCAACAGTGAATCCAGCAGTTAAAACAAAAGCATAGAGCGCAGAAAGAAAGTCACAGAGCTGCACCCTCAGAGGAAGAAAAAGGAGTAAGTCTCAGAACAATCCAGGTGTGAACACATCTCAGGAAGTCATCTAGTCCCAGGCCCTGCTGGAGGCAGGGCCAGCTTCAAAGTCCCACAAGAACAGCTGCTAGAAACCTTGTATTTCTCATTCAAGGTTTTCCAGATTAAGCAGAATTTGCAGAAGGCACTTCAAACTTTTACAAGTGAGAGCAGGAAAATAATACTGTGGTAGTCTCTGACTGAATTTACCACACTACTCTCAACCTTCGACAGATGGGCATCTGATATTTCTATTGTTAACAGATCCTATTTTGATGCTCTATGATGAATTTTTTTTTAATATTCAAGTGATCAATCATGGTATCATCTTTACTTGCATCTTTTATAACTGTTGGTTAGAACTTCTGTTTATTTAATTTTCCCTGCACAATTCAAACACTGAGGCTCAAAATCAGTTGACTTTGAAAATGTTAACCTATGTTAGGCCTTTTAATATACATGGAAAAGAAATGGAAACAAAAAAATTACCTCCCCCTCAATAACCCCGCATGTCCCTAAGGTAAAAAAAACCCACCCTAACTGTATAAATTCAGAGAGCATGGATGCTGTATTTGCTAAAAAGTAAGTAGCAGGAAAAAAACCAACCCCAAATGTCTGTTCTGGCTTTTTTCTATAGCAAGAAAGAATTCTGCTTTCAGGATAAGCCTGTGAACTATTGGAGCTGTTGGCCTCATATCTACAAAAATTTGTGAGAGCCAGTGCAATAACAGGCAACATACTCTCAGCACACAAAGGAAGAAAACTTGTCAAGGCAAATGATGCAGTGACAAGGAAATACTGAAACAGATGAAGCAAAACAATCTAGAAATTCAGAACAAGAAAAAACAGAATAAAAACTAAGCAATATATTATCATCTCATATTATTATGGAAACCGAAACACTTTTGAGACTTACTATATATTCTTCAGCTTCAGCACTTGAATGACACAAGTGACTTTAAAAGTCAGTTTTGCATCTGTATTTCAGATATGCTACCCATCAGATAGTCATAACAACTTCAAACAATTTAAGAAAATCTTCTGGTAAGAAGCGTATTGATACTAAACACAGTAATTCCTATTCTGAAGGGCCTAGATTCAAAACAAGCGACAGGAGAACATGCCATGAATACTCTGTGCACATGTCCACTATATTTCTACTGCTTCTCTGTTGACTCCCTTTGACTTCCAAGTCATGTCAGGTGACTATTTTATTTTTACCAGTATTTATGAAGTCTGAATGATGCTTCTAAGGTGAGATATTTGGGAAGCGGTAGGAAGTTACATACATCGTATCCCTTTGCCAAAACAGATGCCTACCATTTGCTAGGTACAGTTCCTCCTCTTAACCTTGGGTGGAAAGCCCTCTTATACTGCCTTTTACAAATGAAAAAAGTTCAAAACGGTCTCCAAAAACTTCCCCAAAATTCATCTATAATGCATACAGAGACAGCTAATCTGCCTACAAAGAGACTACCAAATACACCTGAGGGACAAAATGCTGGTGCTGTATCCCCCTTCTGAAGACAGACATCTTAAAAAGCAGCAGAAGACTTCAAGGTATTTAAAACTTCCTTTCTTGCCTGGTGGAGTCCTGGAGTAAAGACTGTACGGTCTCTACATTTGGAGATATCTCCCAAATTGCCTCTTTCACTGACATGGTACCCCTCAAAAAAAGCAACTAGCAACATCTAAAGTACAACAGCCATGTCAATTTGAAGTAAGAACCGAGATTTGGGCTTGGAAAGGAGCAGGCAAAGTGGCAGGCATCTTTAGAGCTTAGCAAAAGTCTGGTGGATCCCCCTTCATACGTCTCCATCCTTTCTACTACATGAAGCAGCATTTCCCTCAAAATTGCCAAGTTTTTCTTTTCACCTGCCTGCTCCTGGAATTGCACACAGCTTCAGTGAACAACTTCTGGTCCTGGTAACAATGATTTATTATTGACTTTCTCAAAGAAAAAAGAAAAAAAAAGGCACATTTAGAAGATTACTTCAAGCCCATGCCAATTAAGTCTATGTTTTTTCCTGTCCTGATCATGCTGTGTTACATTTTTGATACATGCATTTATATACCTGGGTATGTAAGGAGGAACCCCAGGGTCTCTGTCTGATGGGGAAGACCTAAAAATGGAGTTGGATGTCAAGGCTCTCCTTTAGCAACTGTACGTGCCCTTGGCTTTGAAGAAAGAAAACTACCCCATCCATTTCCTTCATGAAATAGCTACCTTGTAGCACTTTGAAGGGTGGGGAAAAAAATCGTAAAATAATAAAAATGTTTCCTTTTCCATGTAATTGCTATAATACATATAGAGGAAAAAAACAGCTGAAATTGAAGTCCTCAGTACATTTTTAAACTAGCTAAAAGAAACATTAGCTTCAGCAATTTTAAACTCCACCTCCCCCCCCGCCCCAGGAGTCAGAAGCAAGATAGGGGGAGAAGAATGGCCACCATATAGAAGGAATGGAATACAGACCAGAGATAGGTAGTTACCCAATCTTTGAACGAAACATATTTCAAATACCATATACATATATAAACTGCCACCAGATGTCAGTACAGCATAGGGAACTGCTAGTTTGACACTCCAGGCTGATAAGGATATTTAACACACACCCACCCCCCTCACCCCCCCAAATGTCTGGGTACACAAATCCAGCCCAGCCATCAATCCTGAACAGAAAAAGTCACACAAAACGGAAAGTCTCACTCTCATACAGAGAAGCAGCCCCTGGGGCCTGCCATATGATCTCATTTGCATGTTATCAACGTGCAAAACAACAAAGAAAAAGAAATATAAAGCTCTAAGAATAGGCATCAGTTTCTACTGCTGCAGGACATCAAGAACCAGCTTGATATTAAATAATCTCTAATTAAGGTTCAATGCCCTCCTCCCTCACACTCGTCAGACTCTAGCTATCGTATGCGTCTTTGCCCCACACATTCGCATTCCCTCTGTTCCTAAATAGCTTTAGTCTCCTTAGTTTATGCTGCAAAGTGTTGGAATATTTAGCAACAAGGTTGCTAAGCGAAATAAAGCTTTTCTGCAAAACAAGCATTAGCCTGATTGTCCTTGTGGTACAGCAGAGGATCCCTCCACTTTGTCTCCTCCTATTCGGTTTTTGACAGGAGTTGTAAGGAAATCATCTCTGGAGCATCTTCAGCTGAGGTGATTTTACTTCGGAAATTCTAACAGCAGCATTTATCTCATTTCTTCATGCAAATAAATATAAAAATTCACAATTTCTTAATGGTAGAAATTAGTTTCGGCAAGACAGATGTGGCACAAAACCATTTTTGCTGCTCAATGCCCAAATTCAGTTACACACTTTGCTACTCCAGCTGCTAACTACAAAGTTTCACAGGCTACTTAAATAAAGGGCAGGACTTATTTTAGACCATTCGTGTATGGATTAAAAACAATCAAAAGGAAGGAATGAGAATACTCTCCCATCCCAAACATAACCTATATTATTTCATATGATTCACAATCATATGATTCTATGATTCTACTTAGTCTTAGCAAGAATTTTCAGCTTTGCAAGTTTACAGATCAAACTTTCTGTCCTACCACAATCAACAAATCTTACTCTAAAGCAAAAACACGTATTAAGAGAACACCAGAATTTGTAGAAATGAAGAAAAGAATTGTCAAGTGATTAAGAAATCTAACTAATGTCATTTTTGCTTGGCACAGAACCACTGCATGTTGATGTCATCCTCATTGTTATTTTGTGAGGAATAGGCAGGTAAGCAAATTAACAAATATATATTGACCTATGGAATCTTACATTAGGAGAACTTTAGTTTTAATTCCTTTCTTAGATACAAGAGTAACATAAGAAACCAGGTCTACGGTTTTAATACTGGCTTATTGCACGACCTTACAAAAACCTCTTCAATTTTCTTACCAAATGCAGTCACCTCAGTGAACGTATATTCTTACATTGTAACGTGAGGAAATTCAAAACTGAAATAATTAAAGGAAACTTTATATTAAGTTGATATATTAATATATATCAATTATCAATATATATCAATTAATATATAATAATATAATATATTAATATAATATATTAATATATTAATATATAATATTAACCATGAACAGAAAATGAACTTTTTAAGCTGATGGCTACAAAGAGAATCTACTGAAACATCTCTGTCATGCCTTATAGGGCAGTTTTAGCACAGCTCTGAGGTTTCAACTTACGCTTTAAGCCAACTGCACTCTTACATTTCCTTCACATGGTTTTGTATCTCAAGTTGAATAAAATTGGAAGAGCAGCAAAAATACAGATGCACAGAGGCTTTTCTGAAACAATTATGTTTTTTAAATACAGATGCTGGATAACTTAGATATTAATATGGAAAATCGAAATAAAAAGCAGACAGGTAAACAGCATCCTAGAAGATTTACCTTATATTCTGAAGGGGAGATGGAGTACAAACTACCTAGTAGCTGGAGCAGCAGCAACTGCAAAGAATGAATCTGAAGTAAATCGCTTAACAGGAAACCTCCAAACCACTTAACATGGTATCAAAATTATGTCCAAAGAAGAGTACTTCTAATTTCATACCTAAACTAAGCCCTGGTACCTCCCTCCGATTCAGATGAGCTACGTAGTCTTAGAACTTCCTCTCTGAGGAGTCTGATTACAGACTCTGGAGGGAAGGCAAGTTCTGTTGCAAAACTAAGTGCTTAATTAAATATAAAACCTACAAGCATGTTTCACCTTGCTTTTCATTTTCATCAGGAAACCTTTGCACAATTCCTATTTTGTTCTATACAACTGCAAGTCTTTTGTCAGGTTAAAACAAGAGGTAATTTATGTGTATTCTCTAAACTGGGATCTTTAATTCATGAGTCTTGGCTCTAATTGCAATAAAGACCCTTGGGGCTCAGAGGTTCTTTCTGTTAACTGCTCTCCCTCAAATTTTTAACACGTAAACACTTGTTTCTCTACAATACCTCTTCTGCAAGTGATTTCCCCCACACACTTTTTGCACATTGAAAACATGCAAAAACCAGCCACAAGTGCCTCACTTTTACACATGCTGCTTGCTTGGTCCGAGTTTGATATGTCCAGGTGACAAATGCTATTCCAGGTGCTCTCTTCTTCAGGAAATCTCAAGAACATTACTAGCATCAAGAGTACATGACTCGACAGTCAGCTTGCACCCTATGCCAGAATAATAGAATAGCTGGCCCTTTTTCCCTTGGAAACATAACTTCTTCAAAATTGAAGTTTTAAGAAGGTAAAGAAGAATTTCAGCTTCTGCAGGAGTGAAAGCTGCACTTAAAGTTTACTTAAGCTTTCATATCATCAGCAAAGTCTGAGTGGAAAGAAGCTTACAGTCAGTTACTATGTAGCACAAGTTCATTTCCTAAAATCTTTAGAGTTCACCCTTGAGCATCAAAAGGGGTTTTTGCATCCTTCTCTAAGTTACCTAAACTATGTTCAACCAGCCTCTAACATTTCCTCTACTCCCACCAGGCAGCTAGCTCTGCTGCTGAATGAGCCGCGGCAAAGGGCACTCAAGCTGTCAGACGTTGATAGAGGCTGGCATTTCAATAGTTACAAGGCAGTATTTGCATGACCGAGCAGATGGAGTATGATGGATGCATCTTTTTTACTGCAAAAAGTTCTAGATAAAGAAGCTTTTAAGAAAGGGAAATTGCCAACCTGAAATGCTGTCATTTTTACATGGACAAGTAGGAACGAAGTTTGGCACAATGCTTCAAAGGCTTGTACAGTCAATTTTTCTTGACGTTGTTGGTTTAAGAGTGCTATTAAATTCACAGAGCAAGAATTAAGCAATGCAGGAAGCATTTCCTATTGCTAACACTTATGGTTACTATAACCATGTTAAAACAGTTTTGTTGCTTCGTTTGTTTTTAATGTCATCCCTTTTTTAAGTATTTACAAATAAGTTTTATGGAAAAGTAGGCATTATTAGGGAATTTCCATCCTTCAGCTATTTTCCCCATCTCAGACTCTTTAATCTCCTCACCTCTTTACTCACTACCCAGATTTTCATTTAATCTCTAAGCACAGCAGTTGCCTCAAATTTCACTTTTCTATTTCCATCTTAGACCTTCTTCAGGTTAACTTAGCTAAGTGTTTTTGCCAGCTTCCAAAGATATTTGCACTATTCCATCCCTGTGCATTTTGAGTTGTCAATCATCTTTCCTGTGACAATCCAGACTTGCTCTCTTATTCAGCTACTACTTCTCCCCCCCCCCCCCCCCNTTTGTTTTTAAAGCGGAGATCCTGAAAAGCTCTTCTGGACACGCAGTCTCTAGGTAATCTAACTTTTCAGCTTTAAAAAGATTGCCACCTTTGCGAACACGGTGCGGAAAACTGCCTCTATTCCAAATCTGTGTCCAGTGGCACATAAGAAATCTTTCTTCATCTCTCCATCACTTCAAGAAAAATATGCCTGCCAACTCAAACACATCATTAATACTTGCAACTCCACAGACGCAGCCAAACACCCGGTTTTGCGGATTCTTTATGCATAAGATCTAAATTGCAGCCCTTTCAACTGTTCCTTATATTTCTGTCTCATCCAGTGACTCTTCCTCTTCAGGCTCATTTTTACACAATGTTCTCCAATGAAGGACAGTCAAAAATCTGGCTGTGGCTGTAACGCATTCCGAAAACTACTGCCAGAAAGAATAGTCTAAGAAGTCATCCCTTTACACCCTCTTATGGCTACACCTCCTCAGTTGAATCAAACAGCAGCTACTGTCATGGTCGAGGCCTATCAAGGTCTACAATTATCTTTCCCCCGTTAGGACATCTTCTCTACCTCCAGTTATCGCATGGTGTCAGCCTCTGCCCCCACATGTTCCAATTTCTATTAAGCCTCATTTGTGTTTTCTTCTATGTTGCATCTTAACAGAAACACAATTTCCAACTCCATAGCCTCCCTTCACAGTCGTCCTCCCTCCTCTCCTCACTCCCTACAAAAAGGATTTAAACAACGAACTGGTATTACTGGCTTACCAGTCCCACCAGTGCTGCCTTGCCCCATGCTCCCCCCCGCGCATCTACCCGTTGCGATCCAAAACTACGTCAGGGATCTCGCAGAAGCTCAGCACCACCATGGGCTGCAGTCACATGGAACATCTGACTGACAACATACAAAGTCATTTAACCCATTTTAGGCTCAGGGCTGCCAAATTAGCAACACCAAAGAAAAAAAAAAAGGTATTACTTGAAACAGAAACGGCAAAAAGGATTTAAACTCACCACTTGAACATGAAGATAGTAACAAAACTCACCTGAACATTTTTTCTTTTCTCTTAAACAGGCAGTAAACTTAAAACTTCTTATTAGTACTTCAGTGTGGCTCATCACTATGGTATGCGAGCAACCCAAGAAGATCAAGTTGCTCATCTGTATTAAACAACAGTTGCTGCGGGATGAAAACAAGTAGGGCTTCAGTTCTACAGAAACTCAGCTGAGGTTTCTGTTTGGCAAAGACGACATATTTGAAACAAGGCATATATCCAGATCCCATTTGATCTGGTTCTTCCTGATGCATAGATTTCAGGTAAATTCAATAGCTCCTCTCCCCCCACCACCAGGCAACACAAGGCTTTTCCCTCCATCTGCTAACAGGATTAAGTGTCACATTTAAATTTCGTTAAATTCCACTTTGTTTTCTCACCCCTTCCCTGAATTAGCAGATTACTGCTGAAGCAGGCAACGAACACACAGCTTCTCCCACTCGTTAACATCACAGACACGCTGTGGCACAAGTCCAAGCTCTGTTTTCCTGCAGAGGATATAGCTTCTGTGGATGTGAACAATCTCCAGCGAGAGCTTAACGCATCAGCCCATTTCCTCCGTTGGAAGGGAGTCTCCCAACTCACGCTCTGAACAAACAGAGTCCCGGAGCCAACCCATGGACAGTGTTTACAGAAACAGCAATGTCACTGATAGGAGAGTTTCGGATACTCTGGAACAAAAATAGTTTGAAGAAGAAAAAAAAAACCTCACAAAAAAAGACAGCAGGGTGGGTTTTTTTCATGAAAGGCAGTAAATTAAGCATTAGTCAAATGTTGATACATTTTTTTAGTTACTTTATATGGAGGCTTCTTTAAAAACCACATCTATTTTACTGTGGTTAAAGTAAATCTTATGCTGAGCAAAGGAACTGAAAGGTACCAATTTAGCAACAGTTCTATATTTCTATCCCCACCTCTCCTCTTGCTGCCTAACTTATACATGTACAAATGAAGGACCCAAGTAGCACCAATATAAAATAAAGAAACACTTTTTTGTTGTGGGGGTTTTTTTTTTTATCTTTTAAAAATGCACTGAAAAACTTTGTATTTTCACGAAGTTCGGGCAGTGTCAAGGCAGGGGTAGCTGAAGTATTTACAAAGGTTCTGCGCCCCCTGTAATGCTTTGTACATGCACTTTGAGAACCCTATTTAATTAGCATCAACCTTTCACCACTTAGCATGCTGCTAAAGTATTAGTCTATTTTTATTTTATTTATTTTAAGGAAGTAGAACAATACAGTGATCATCAAAAATAGTACATCAAAATAGTACAGGCTGTACCCCATACTTAAACAAATAAATACAGGCAACTATAATCCAAGAGTAGGATATATAAATATAAACTCTAAACTTCACAAAGTTCATGAGAATTATAACTTTTGTAAAACCCAGTCCATCTGGTAATTGAAGTGTTTTCTATCTCAGTTACCAACACAGGAACGAAGCCGAAAGCTGCTCTCGGCATGCATTTTGCCTACAAATCAAACTTACAACATCATATGGTCAATGTATAAGACAAGGCAAGCAGGCAGAAGAGAAAAATGCATTATGGTTTTTTTCCTGTTTCTACCTTGCTTCCAGCCCTACAACCCACCTGATGACTATGACAGACACAGCTGGTAGGAAGCAGGAGGCAAAGAAGCGTCAGTCAAAGGCAACGTGAACAGCCAGGCTCCATCTGAGAAGCAGGAAGGAAGAAACTCAAGGGTCAGCAGCAGAAGATAAGGGCAGAGGCAGGCTCCAGCCTAAGAATTTTCATAAGTAAATGGCCTGGCAGTGGAAACGATATTTTTAAAAGTTCCATGCCTCCTCCCCCATCAAGGCTGCTACAACGCATCCTGTTGCCCTGCTCAGGGCTGTGAATCATTGTGCTAACCTGGAACGGTGCCACTCACCTCCAGAGCTTCTCTCTGCTACAAAAATTCGCAGGCTACTGGTCACAAAAAGTAATTTGCAAGAAACCCCTTCTAGACCCAACCATCAAACAGCGGATGGAGGCTTCACATTCTTTTCCAAGAACACCAAGAAATCTTAGAAGCATCATAGGAGGGGAAATAAAAAAAAAAAAAAATTAAAAAAAAATAATGAAGTGACCACCTACAGTTTTGCCTGTGCCCTTCCTGGCTAAAGATGAGAGCAGGCAGCTAGTATTTCATATTGCTCGATGTAAGTGACCTCTCCAACTACCACCCCTTATTAACTTCCTGACCAAACTAAGTGACAGCCTGCCAAGTATTAAAGAGAGAAGAAAGGGATGTAAGCAGCTCGGGTACTTCCTTTCTGGAGATATTTTTAAGCAGTGTTGCAATTCTATGAGTCTTATCTGAAGAACTGACATGTTAGGCAGGGTTCAGCGACATCCTGATTTTACCTTCTGCGCTAAACACAAACCAGAAGAGAGGGCTGACAGCAAGTGCCACGCAGGCTGTTTGTTAGGAAGCTACGCAAAATAATCAGAGCGCCCTGTGATGAGATGAAAAAGCCACGATGTTTACCTTCTCTGCTATCCTGACTTCTGTTTCCAGCTAGAAATAACCTACTCCCTCTTCAAAGTTGCAGCGACTGGTGTTTGCCTGCTCACAGCCCCGATGGGCTGCACAAGCCGCACTGAAGCTACCACAGGACAGTATCAGAAATGATTCTGTCATCACCGTTAGCCACTTCAGCAGAGGTCAAAAACCGAATTTAAGAAGCATGGTAACATATACACCCTCTTCATAATAGAAAATCTGTCCTGGTGCCGTTCATTCTAGTGCCAGGAAACTTTGTTCTCGAGAGCCCAGCAACATGACACCTCCTGCCAACACACCAGTAATGTCGAGAGATGCTAAAACGGGACCTGAAGAGGAAGTTGAAAGTTAAGTTAGGTTCGGATTTTAATTTTTAAAACAATAAAATCCTCCATTCTGAAATGATAAACGTGGAAAGGAAGACTGACTGATGGTCAGTTTTACATATGTGTCTTTGGATTCTTTAGAAAAGTAGAGAGTTGACACAAATTTTCCATAGCAGAATTTACTGCAACAGTAGTAATTCTCTGACCTGATCTGAAAGCATACGTCTTGTTTTCTAAAATGCAACTATTTTACTCTTATTAAGCTTAAAGTTACTGGAAATTTAAAATGAGATCTGACAAATCATAGTAGAAATACATAATATGTACTAGCCTACAAGAACTACTGCATTCAAAGTACATTAGTTACTTTTTTGGTCAGCTCAAAGAAACTTCTGTCCCACCAGCTGATAGTTCTCTCCTAAGAAGAAAATAAACGGTTCCAGCAAATCAATTTCAGCAAATTAAAGCAGAATATTAGCAACATAAGGCAAAATACTGGCAAAATGCAATTGAATCAGAGCGATGATCTGTTGCTTACAATGAAAATTGGAGAATTTATACCTTCAGATGTCCTTTTCAGTAAGTAACTGAAATGAATGCAAACTATTTCTCAATATACGATGTATGTCACAACCCTGATTTAGTTCATGATGCAATTTTTAGCATATGCTGTTTCCACTCACATACTTCACACGACAGAACAGATTTGCTGCAGCCATGGAAGCAACTTTAGAAAGTTAAAAACAACTTACTTTTAAAGCAAAAATGCTGTATCTGTACATTAGAAGTTGAGCTGTACAAGGTTTATTAGGAGCTAATGAACCTCTAGGAACTTCACCAGTATCTAAAACTGACAGCAGGCATTCTACAGATGCAGTTAGGAGCATCTGCTTGTTCTACAGCTTTCATGGAGGAGAACCTGTATCTGCATATAACATTATCTTGTTTCTCAATACATCTAGGAAGTGTAGTCTGCCCCTGGTTTAGAAAACTTCTCTGCAACAGAAGCATTGATGACATGACCAAGTCTAGTCAGCCATGACCCAGCCATGTCTTCATCAGGCAGCAAGTGCCAGAAGTTTGAAGGACTTAAAGCACCAGATACCCCTCCTAGAAAAATGTTAAATCTATTTAGCAATGATGAATGAGTACACTTAGATAGTGAAGAGAAGTTATAGACAGTAAGCACTTCTGAACACAAGGCAGACCACATGCACCTCAAGGTGAGTACCCAGGCAGGAATATGTAAGCTTCAGCCCCACCACCTAAGCACCTTCAGGAACATCAGTCAGTCAATTGACAGTGGAAAAAACCCAAAACATATATAACCACAGAAAAGTAGCAGACAGGCTTAGAACTGGGTCCAGCTGACACTACTGTAAGGAAGATGCTTTCCATACCCTTATTTTACGCTTGCAGGTTTTTGTCTGCGTCCTAATGAGAAACAGTTACCCCGTCCCCTTGACATACGTCCACTTGGCATTATAAGGGCTAAACCAGTCTTAAATCAGCAATACTGACAAAAAAATCCAGACCACTCTGAAATAACACTGCCTTCATAAGCAGCAACTGCAAAATGCCTGAGGCAAAAATGTGTTCAGTTCCAATTTTTAATTATTCAAACTCTGTACTGAAACACTCACGTTCTCCTTTTCCTAAAGCTACCAATTTCATTCCATTTAACTAACACAGAAAACCTGCAGATCTTCCTGTTGAGGAGAAATGCTCAGATTAGAAAACTTGCACATTATATTTCAGTATGAGTTCACAGCTCCTTTACAATTGGATTCTCAAACTCAGCACACTGACATGGAAGGAAGCATAACACAAAAATAAGATCTTTTAACAAAGTTGATATCTGCAGTCGGTTCCTCCCAGGAATGAAACACCCAACTTTCCAAGACAGCACCAGATATGTTCATATAACATATCTTTGTGATAGAAATGAATAAAAGAAGAAGGCTTCTCTACAGATTTCCTCATACACGATGTGAAATCCTTCTGTATAGATAGTTGCTATGGTGCAGACTTAAAGGTAAAAAAGAGGGGAGATCAGACTTCTTGTTTACAGGTTTCCAATATGCTCCACTTGATCCATCTTGAAATTGAAACCCTTTAGCTTCCTGTCTTTAGGTTGTCAGATGGTAGAGGACAAACAGCGTTAGCAACTTTACAAAGCTCCCACGTGTTCTGCATAGATCTAGAGAAAAACATCCACGTGGATTAGACAACAGACAGGAGGGACAATAAAGTTTCAAAAAGAATAAAAGCCATACTAAATCCTGAGAGACTTACTCAAGGGAAAAGAGACTTAGTCTGGGAATGAAATGCCAGATTATCTTTCAACACTGTCAACGCTTCACCACTATGTAACACTGCATGAATCTATAAAAAAATACGCTGTTTTGATATTCTCAGGTGAAATCCTGATTCTTCTGAGAACTTCTTATACAGGTTTTATCCAAACAGTTATGCCTGGCTATTTACAGACTCAAGAAGAATAAGACAAAGGTATTTACAGCAGGATTCAACTCTCGGTAAGACACCTAAACCATATAAAGACACATAAACTTCCCCCACAGCCAAAAAAGCCTACCTAAAGATTCAGTTTATCCTACAGCAGACACTTTGGATGTAATTCAGGTACCTAGACATAGGCATCTGCTGTCAGTTTGACCATCCTGGGAGTTCTCACCTCACTTCCCGTTGCCTCTGTTGTAAACCCTGCAGGTCTCAGGTTGTATCCATCAGCATTATGCAATTTTTACCACTGCTTTAGAGGTCCCAATTGGCACTAGGTGTAGGCAGGTGACCAAAGGGCTACTCAGATGAATTGCTATCCAGGCCCCACTGACTCTACCAACTAAGTCTTCATCAACTATGAAGAGAAAGATGATAGAAACTTGGTGCAGAAGTATAAAACTTGAATGTTTTTCATCAGGCATGAACAGAATGCATCATTTATTCTTTTGCCAACTGACAAGAAGATAGCTATCACTTGTAGAACAGTGTTAGCCTATACACTATTGGGGTTTTGGTGCTAAGCAAGAGATTTGGTCTTTGCAGTCACTTCTTTAGGGTCCCATCTCCTATAGAAGCAACCATATGCGATTTCTTGCCTAATCCATTATTCACTTGCCAGAAGATTAGACTAGAACCTTTTTGCCAAAGTCTTCTATATAACCTGCCTGCATGAACTGCCTTAATCAACTGTTCTTTAGTATGGTGCATAAAACCATGAACTTCCATACAGATCAGGTTAGTGCTCTCATTCAGTCAGTGACCAGTCTGGTTCTGCCATGTATTTTATTTTTACTGAACATGCAGGGTGGGGTAGAAGTGACAACAGTATCCAAGGTTTAGGAACTTAATGATGCAGTCTTCCTAAAATAAGTACCAAGTTCCCTTCACAGACAGAGATGCCTTTAAAGACCTCCAGAGGGAGATGCTGTCTAATTTTTGGCATCTAAATTGCTTCGAACATCCATCTTAGGCATCATTATTGACCACACCAGCATCTTGCTACGGCCTGAATATTCTACTCTCTGTCAGGTCAGGAATAAAAAGTTTAAAAAATATAGGAGAGGGAACAAGACCTATGACAGCTTTCAAATTCCATGGCAGTTTTCTTGCTCTCTTTAGACTGCAATTTATTCATCCCCCATGCCTAATGCTATGGTTTGCTGTCATCTATTTCTCTTTCTTTACCTGCTCACTGTTTGAACAAAGTGTAAAAATACTGTTTTCCATATTGTTACATAAACCTGAAAATCTTAACTAATACCCCAAACCATTTGCTCCCTGCTACTAGCAAATAGTCTAAACTGGAACAGTAGCATCTAACCTGAATTTGTGCTACTACCAGCACAAGAAATTTGAAAGAAAAAAAAAAATACACTGAAGGGTATCAGCATAAATTTCTTTCCATTATTCTTTGGTTCTTTTATCTTCTGGGATTCATTTCCAAGAGAAGATCATTAATCTCCTGGCTGTTAACCCAGAAGCCCTCCTGACTGCATTCTGTCTACAGAAATCAGACCTTCAACAAGGCCAGACTTGGACACAACAACTACTAACTTTTAAACACCGGAGAGAGTATTGTCCCATCACTGTAACATTTACAAGCACAGACGGTTCTCCCTTCCCACTTACTTAACAAGCATCCGAATGATTCCGCTAATGTAGCTATAACCCAGTTCTCACAGCTCAGAGATGAGGGACACTGTGCAAAGAAACCACCCTGCACCCAGTGCTTCTACAGCTATACTCATGACACACGATCCACCCAGTAGTAAGAATATTTAAGAGTCACAAGGTTCCCATGGAGAGAGAGCTGAGATCTTGTCTGATTTCATTCCAGATCTACTGAAAACAGAGAAAAGGTTTTGCCAACGCAACTTTGGCATGTATTTCCAGCAGTATCCTGGCTTGCCAAATTGCATTTGGATTTCGCTGGACTTATTTGCTTGTACAGTATGCTCGGAGAAGTAGAAACATTTGTTGCTGTAGAGAATTTGGCTTACTTTGAAGATCTGAAACAACACTTAAAAGATGAATCAGAGACAGACTAGCTTAGGAATTTGATCTATTAACCTCAGCTCATAGTGGTGTTGTACCCTGAAGTGTTAGAAGTAATCCATTGCTCAGCTATTTCAGGTCTGAGATTTGAACTCTCAAATGACACCTGTTATTTTTATAAGTTCTACTCCTTTCAAAAATACCATTCAACACAAGCCATAAGACGGCCCTGAAGATCCTCTTTAGGAGTCAAAAGAGCACAACTACATTTTACGACAAAAATCGGCATTCTTTGCTGACTGCATGGGCATAAAACCTAAAGACACAGTTTTCCGAAGACATTAAGCATTCAGCCTCTCAAAATACCCAGCTTACAGCCCTTTAAGACACCTTTAGTTAAAGGCTGATTCCTCCCACACTGTTGTCCCCACCCTCACTCCCCACAGGGCTGGTCAGTGCTCCGCTTCCACCCTGTCACTGGGGCATGCAGGAATGCTTTTGATCAGATGTGTCAGAGGTACACTGGTGACATATTTTGCCTGACAGAGTCATGCTCAACTGCTCGACTCAAAACCCAGAGTGGAAAAAAAAAAAATAATCAAAGTATTTCAAAAGCATTATCTCAGTGCTTTTTTTACAAGGTTTTGGCACTGTTTCTCCCATGTTTGTCCATTCCACATTTGCAGCTTTACTAGCTTGCTTTTGCTCATTTTCCTTTTTTTTTTTTTCCCCCTGCTGAGAAAGACATTCCTTCTTCAAGCCTCCCTCTGCTCCCCTACCTCCTAACACTGCCCACTACCTTGCAAAAGGCCAGCAACCTTGCCTTCCCCTTCCAAATGCAGAAGCTACATACTAGGTCATGCCCACGGTCCAGCTATCCTCAAAGCACATACTGCTAGAGAAAAATACAAAATACCACCCAGGCTTACACAGTGTCAATTTTCTAATGCCTCACTGTTGTAATATAAATTCATCCTGGAGGCACAGCATTTCATATAATTCTTTCTTTCGCCTTTTAAAAGCACATATTCTTACAGCTCCTTCAGGCCATTTTTCAGTAGGCACCTACAATGCATTTTCAAAACCAGAAAAATCAAGTACAAACATACCCAAAATTTCTGATTTCTAAATGTGGGTCTATATATATGTATATTGGTTGCATTCAAGAACAGTACCAATTTGCCTCCTAAGAGATACAAGGACACTGCTATATGACCTGTTCCCACCTTCATTGTACCTTCCCAACACTTAATTAACTTCTAAAGTGAACAGGAGTAACTCTGGTTTCTTTTAGATGAACCAACAACAAAAAAATAAACCAAGTGAAGATAAAGAATCAATGCCTACCTCCCTCCACCCCAGGGAAACATACCACCTGATGATTCTCCATTGATAACTATAGTTTTAAATCTGTTCAACAATTTTTAATCCTTCTGATGCATAGCATCCAGACTTTCTAATATGTTGGTTTTTTCCCCATCAGGATGTTTGGATTGCCAAACAAAATATCCTGAAACACATCATAAAGGCTAGCATATGTATGAGGTTACTAATCTGTCTGACTTCAAAAGAAATAAAATAAAAAGATGACACAGTAAATGAATTGCAGTGATTTACTGCACTTACCTACTTCGGTCCAAGTCCTTTTTCAGCACTTCTGGCCAAAACTACGTCAAGCTGACAGCCTACGAGCAGTCACACACTCTACTTACCCAGTTAAGCCCCAAGATAAATTCTTTTCTATCTGTAATCTGGAGTACTTTTACATTATCAACCCGCAGAGTTTCTCATATTACTCCTCTCTAACTCCACGATACAAGTTATTGGCATCTTCTAAGTTATGTCATATTTTAATAGCTGTTGCTAAACATCCTCCTGGCTTGCTAAAGTGGAAAGAATGCCATCAACATTTACATCTGACTAAAACTCTAGCTTTTTAACCATTTGCCTGACAAATTTACCAAGTATTTTTGTCTTTAAGCACTGCTCTATGACTTCTACCTGGTCACAGAGCACCAACATTAAAGTTACTTTTGTTTCTAATAAAATCTTTCTTTCTCCAACTGCCCAGCTGTCCTCCCTCCATCCATGTCATTTTCTTACTAATTTTATACATTGCTTCATTATCTGCTAATTTATATTCATAGAATAAAAGCTGACAGCCATCTATTTAGGGATTTCTGGTGGCAGGAGGAAGGGAAAGAGTACTTTTAATAGCTGTTTCCACCTCTATTCTCTGCCATTTTATCTTTGACTATCTCCGTTGATTGTGGATTCTTCCGCAAATAGTAAGATTTTTGTAAGCCGTTCCAAAGCGCTCGGCTTTTTCTGTTCATATTTCATCTTTCACCTTGTTTTGTTCAAAAGCTTTCTACCTTTTGAATTTCCTCCTCTGAGAGCAAAAGATGGTATTCATCTGACCACATACGGACTTCTATAAGCCAAGATACCCACACCTGAGCTAGTTATCCTAGACTGACTTTGAAGATAAAGGAGAGAAATAAGGATGGAAACTGGGGACAAGTCATCCCATTCCTAAACACATATCTAAAATAAATCATATAAATTGTCTCGTAAAAGGGCCTCACTTTCTTCATTAAGGTAAGCCTAAAACAGTCCTGCTTGGACACAGTCCCCCAAAACATCCTTCTCTCTAAATTGGAAAGAGATGGACTTGATGGGTGGACTGTTCGGTGTATGAGGAACTGGTTGGATAGTCACATCCAGAGGGTAGTGGTCAACGGCTCTGTGTCCACATGGAGATTAGTGACAAGTGATCAGTGCTGTTTAATATCTTCATCAATTACACAGACAGTGGGATCAAGCGCACCCTCAGCAAATTTGCAGATGACATCAAGCTGAGTGGTGTGGTTGACACGCCTGAGGGACAGGATGCCATCCAGAGGGATGTGGACAAGCTTGAGAAGTGGGCCTGTGTTAACATCATGAGGTTGAACAAGGCCACATGCAGGGTCCTGCACCGGGGTCAGGGCATCCCCCAGTATCAATACAGGCTGGGGGATGAAGCGATGGAAAGCAGCCTTGCTGAGAAGGTCTTGGGGATACTGGTGGATGAAAAGCTGGATGTGAGCTGAAAATGTGCACTCGCAACCGAGAGGGCCAACCATAATCTGGGCTGCACCCAAAGCAGCGTGGCCAGCAGGTTGAAGGAGGTGATTCTGCCCCTCTACTCCACTCTGGAGAGACTCTACCTGGAGTACTGCATCCACCTCTGGAGCCCTCAGCACAGGAAAGACATGGACCTGTCACAGAAGGTCCAGAGGAGGGACACAAAGATGATCCTCCAGGAGAGGCTGGAGCACCTCTGCTATGAGGACAGGCTGAGAGAGTTGGGGTTGTTCAGCCTGGAGAAGAGAAGGCTCCAGCGAGATCTTGTAGCTGCCCTAAAGGGGGCCTACAGGAAAGATGGGGACAAACCTTTTAGTAGTGCCTGTAGCAACAGGACAAGGGGTAACGGCTTTAAACTAAAAGAGGGTAGATTTAGACTACATCTCAGGAATTTTATTTTTTTTTTTTTACAGTGAGGGTAGTGAGACACTGGCACAGGTTGCCCAGAGAGGTGGAAGATGCCCCATCCCTGAAAACATTCAAGGTCAGGTTGGACGGGGCTCTGAGCACCCTGATCTAGTTGAAGATGTCCCTGCTCATTGTAGTGGGGTTGGACTAGATGACCTTTAATGGTCCCTTCCAGCCCAAACTATTCTACGATCCTTTGATATTGAACTACACCACAACTGTGGTAAGTTCAGCAAGGTGAATCTTTTCCATAGGTATTTCTTACCAACTCTCAGAAACAATTAGATCCACACAGAATATTTAAAGGTAATGCTAACAATACAAACCTACTGTAGGACAGAGAAATCGCATTTCTAGTGGTTTTCCCACATTAAGATACCACCATATTTGTTTTCAGAATGTAATTCCTATTTGTTTCTTCGTAAAGAAACTTAATTGCTCAAATTACCATTTTTGAGGTACCTGATTCACAGATACCTGTTATTTATGTTACCTTTGAAATAGCTTCTATACCATTTCCAGGGCCACCTTTGGCCAAAGAGCTGTACACCTGCAGGGTCTCAGCCCTGGGGCTCGTCTAACAAGCTCTGCAGACCTGTTTGAGTGTTGCTTTATAACCCTTTCCCCACTGCTTTTAGTTGAGTCTTGCCCTATAAGTCTAGGAGCTATGCTAGTTTCCTTGCCTTTCTGTGTATTACATAGAAGCTCCAATTACTGCTCAAAGGACTTCACCACTCAGACAAAAAACCCAAAATCCTCATAGCAGGTACTGTTCCAAGGAGTTAGTAAGTTCTCTTGCAAATGTGTCTCACATAGGCTTTCCGTTATTTCACCACTGTTTAGTTTAAGCTGTTAAAAAACCCCTCCATATGTTTTGAAAACATTTCAGGATGTTGATGATGAGCATTTATAGTTATAGAATTAATCACTGTGATGAATCCTAGAATTGCATCAGATATGCAGAAAAGCTTTAAGGTTACATAGCTTTCAACAATCAAAATAGAGGAACTTCATGGTTCATTCTAGCCTCCATACACTAAATTGCTGACACACTAATAAGATCCTTGCTCTAAAGGAACAGCAGCATTTGTTCTTAATGTAAACAGACTAAATATTCAGTTGCTTTATTTTTTTTTTTTATACCAGTAATTTTAGAGCAAGAGCTTCAGATGAGCATATATTCCATGGAATAATGTTGTAAATAAAACACAGCTAGACTGCTTGGAAATAATTGTATTAAGAAATTCTAGAACACAAGGCTGGTTTACTCTGCTCAGCACGCACAGCTAGGCAACGGGTGGAAAAAATGAGCCATTTGCACAGTCTCCTTTGCCTCTTTCTTCCCTTCTTCATAGCATATTATCTCTGGATTTGTTGATAGATACATATGTACACACACAAAAAAATACATGGCACTGTATATCAGCCTTGTATTGTAGAATTACTTAATACAATTAGTTTCAAGCATATATAAAAATATATATAAAGGAACATAAAAGATATACATGTTCCTATGAAGAATGGTGAAAACCTTTCTTGAGGAAATAAAATGTTTTCACTATTCTGCACAGGATAAAGCAGTTTCCCCAGAAATGGCGGCACACATCAGAAATGCAGCTATCAACTCTGCAAAATCAACACTGCAATAAGAAAATATTAATCCTACTCTCAAAGCATACAGAAGGTGATGAGGGCAAGGGCAAAAAAAGTACTATAAACATTATTGTAAGAAGATCTCTTAACAGCCTATGACCTTCAGAAGACTGCACAAACTCTTCACAAAGCTTTTACTACAACAAAGTAGTTAGAAAGGCTGTTGACTGACTAGCCTTTTATTTCTGAAATCGAGCAAAAAAGTTTGACAAGTTTGAAAAAGATAGAAGAAGTTCAAGCCAGTAGTGGAGAACGGCATTACAGGACATCTAGACAAGGGAGTTAATACATGTACAAGGTGTGATGGCCTTGAAGACAAAAGCAAGAAATTTAAATTGCATCTAATGAATAAAGGTGAGTCAGGAAAGGAAGGCAAAGAGATGAGTGAGCTGGTGAAAGCAGAGACAAGAGACCTCTACATAGCATCCTGGAGCACTAAAAGCAAATCCTCTCCCCTTACACAAGGCAAGAATTTAAAAAAAAAAAAAAAAAAATTGCAACCAAGAGGACAGAACCACTCAGAACTCCTCCAGGCAGATGCCAGAAGACCAGTTAGGTATTGACTAAAATACACCTGGAACCCCAGAAGAGACTGCACAAACACCTCTGAGCAATATCCCTCTTCAAATTATATTCTTGCCGTGCTACAGGCAGAAGCTCTGGAGTTAATTTTCTATACGCTGCATTATCAAAGGAGGTATGTATTTAATCAGAGGGCATACGGGGGAGACGGGACGGGGGGGGACGGGACACAACACAGAATGTTACTGAAAATACCTCCAATTTACTCAAAAAAAAAAAAAATCAAGTGCCAATGACAAGAAGGCTGAATCGGAGCAAAACGCTGGCTATCCATATTAAATCAAGAGAAGCATTACTAAATAAAAGAAGCTACGTTTACATCCACAGCTGAAAAGATGCCTCAAGCCATCATCTGGAAAAACACTATGTCACTGCACAGCACGTGGCTTCCTTCTCATATCCTTTGTTCATTTTTTTGTTTCATAATAACTGTTTGAACCTTTAGGAAAAAAACTGAACAGCCTGTACATATCGGTACAAAAAAAAAAAAAGTTATTTCATGCATCTTGGTCTACAAATTACTACTCAAGAGTCATCCTTTCCAATTCAGATTTGTTGTGGAGCTACAGGATAGCTCATCCTCTTTTACAGTGCTTTTAAACAAAGCAAGTACATTGTATAATGCCTATTTTACATATCATTAACAAAGAAAACTCCAAGAAGCATGGCTATTTAACACTGCCACTTTTCAAGCAAAGAGTTAAAGCACATATCTGAACAATTTACAGTTTTGAGTGTGGCTTGAGTAGGAACAGCAGCTCAGTACTGAAAGCTTTCCATTCATATCATCAACTGTATTCTCTTCATAACAAGTGCATATGTAGGCAGATGGATTGTGCCTTTTCCAACAGCTGCCCCATCATTTTAAAGATGTTTTCCATAAACAGCATGCATGGGTAAGTAGTGCTGGTTGACTTTCCCCTTTTCCTTCCCTTCTTCCTGGCTGGCAGGCAGAACTTAATGCAGAGTCAAAACCAGGACCTCTCAGGCACACGCGGCTCTTTCCTTTCAAACAGGGCCAGGGAGAGAAGCAGCTTTTTTAGGAACACATCTATTAATTCAGTAGAGGGGTGAAGAGGGCTTGACTTGACCTACCCAAATCTGGAAGCCAGGAAAGACCTTGCCTTCCAAGTGAGACAGTGACCTCACAACATGTACCAGCGTTTAGGGTAACACAAAGCTAATAGGCAGCTTCCACCACAGACAGAAATTAAGGACCACTGCTCTAACGTTCTTGTGAAGTTTAGCCCCAGCAGGTTTTACTAGGTAGCTGGCAGAAGAGTGGGTTACATGTCTGAAGCTGTCTTTCTGGAAGAAAACTCCTTGTGTGCGCGTACCGAGATTAGAGGCTGAAGCAAACAGTCCCAACATACTACTGCATTTTCCAAGAGGAAACACGCTGAACTTTGAGACGGTACGTAATTCAGGAAGAAGAGTAATAGAATGGGTATTGAAAGAATTTCCTGCCAAAGCACAAATATTATCAATATGTAAATCTTCACAGGAGGTACTTAATGCTTTTGATATTAAATACTCTGCCTATGCAAGTTCTCTCCTAACACTCAATGCTCTTCTTCAAACATGTAGTGAAGCTTGCCAGATGATGAGACTATGTCAAGAATCCTCTGCCTAGATAGTGTTTCTCAAGTGCGTCTAACTTCCATGAATTTAATTACAAGGTCACTTAGGAAATTCTCTGGGTTGTCAATAAAGCTGGTTTTAAGCCCAGAAAGGCTGCAAAAGCACTCACCTAAAAACTTGTTATTTGTTCAACCACATCTCTTAAATATTGTCCTACTTTGTCAATAGTAACACCCATCTGCCATTCACAAATACAATCTGACTGTTGTCAATAATTCCCATTTCTCTTTTGCTGTATATACTCACAGAAAATTCAGCTACTTCTACAATGAATGTAAGCCCTACCTCTGACATCTGCCTTGGCCCTGAACTCAGTCAGTATGTTGCTAAGTTTGCAGTACTTGTAAATCAATTGTTGAGTTCATATACTCTCCTTCCTCCAAGTTCACTACAAGCTTTTCAGAGTTTCTTAGATTTGCAAGTAAAGGGTTTTTGTAAATCTCTGCCTATTTCACCTGCTCCCTCTGCTGTACTTACAAAAAAAGATCAACCTAAAAACACAGCTCCATCAGTGTCTGTCCTAACTTCAAATCCACATGGTATCCAACCAAATCATCGTCTTTCAAGATATTTATAGCCAGACAATTACCTGTCGGAGAAGATATGTCTTCTATCTCCCTCCATTTTATTCAAGCAAAGAACTCAAAGCCACCTACACACATAAACAGTTACTCCTAAGCTCATCCCCTCTGTCTCCCTGGTTTTCCTCTATCTCTTCCTGTTTGTCCCCTGCCCATGTCATCCGGATTCCACTTTGATGCCACCAGTCTTGAATTAGATTATAATCCCTTGTTGGGAGAGTTCGTAGCTTACTACAGATGGTGAAGCGTGCAAGATGATCTACAGTGTTAATCCTAACAGGAGGCTTCAAGCATGACTGAAATACAATATAATCTGAATCTATGGCAAGCGTACAAGCATACACTGAAAGCAGTTTGCAAAGCGTGGATAAGTGAAGTTTCCTCAAATATAGAACATGCTTTCTTGACATTGCAGATATTGCTTTAGCTACCTACATGTCAATCTTGTTTTATAAGATCTCTAACCAAGACATTAGCTCCTTAAAAAAAAAGAGTCAGAAATTCCAGAGAGTTCTGGGTTACTGGTATTCTAAGTGAAATGCAAAAGGAGAGATTAATGTTCGGATTATGTCCCCTCATGCTTTTATATAGACGTGCATATCTATTTGAGAAACAAGAATAATGATGGCAAGAAAAAACAAGTTAACAAGAAAACCGTCTTTACCAAAGGTGTATCTAACATACACACCAACAAGATGCGTATCTTCTCTCAAGTATGAATACACTAGTGCTTTCCCTATCAATTTAAATCAGTTATGTGCTACAACCTCGCTGTCTTTTTTTCTGGTATGATAGCAATCATCATTAAATACCGTCCCAATCACATAAACGGTTCGCTATATCCTGGGGTCATATTTAAGCACAGGGGTCCACCCACACATAAAACTAGTTGGCAGGACTGGAGTCTTGCAATTGTCTCAACTGACTTCTAGAAAAGTATGAATCAGCTTTCAGCAGTTCCTCCTCGTTTTTTGAAAGGGAGGAGGGAAGAAGAATGAAAGGAGAGGGAGAAGGGGGAGGATCACTGAACCTCAAACAGCTGAGATGCTGTGATACGTCAGAGGTGAATCCAGTTGCATGAAACCTCCCTGACCTCCCTAGCATTTTGCACGGTTGGGCCTCCTCCAGGAAAGTTATTTTATAATTTTCCATGGTTGCTATAATTGGTGCATTTCTAGTCTCCAGAACTCCTGTAAGTGATTGCTTCCTACAAGGCTTCAGATCTCAAACTCTAAATGAACCTTTGCAGAGATGCTAAACACGCGTAATAATCTTGTAAAAACTTCAGCAGAGTCTAGAAATGAAGCCAAGAAACCTGTACAGCCAAGCAAGCTGCACGGAAACTCACCTCTAAAAACTTAGAATTGAGTTTGTAGTTAAAAATATAACTAATTGATTCCATTTTTGCTTTTTTTCCCCTACCAGAGACTGAATGACTTCTAGATATTCAGACACAGACATCACAAGAAAGATTAAGCAGTACATAGAAAAGTTTGGCCTAAATTCATGTCTGTGATAAACCAAATAGAATATAAGTTTTAATCAGACAACTATGCTTTAGGTGTCAAACATTTCTTGACGTCTGTGGCAGTTGGCAGCTGCAAACATCCGACTGAAAGCCCCATCTGCTGCTTCACAGCTTCCAGTCGAGGATGTTTACAGTCGCTCACTGTCAACAGCAATACACATTCCTCAGCTGTTTACTTTATATTATTAACATGCAGAGGCCTCCAAGCAGGTTAGTTAAGATTGCTACAACTTCTGTCGCTGTGTTGCTGCCTGCAGATGTACAGGGGACTGTTTTCGTAAGTATTTACAAATGAAATAAAGTATGACTTCCAGAGGAACATTTGCGAACAGCCAGGCCTATTTTCTGTTCAAGCATTACACTTCTAGAATTACGTCGCCTATTTTACATCCAGTAAGAACTAAAATAAAGATGCATGAAAAGAGCAACTTGCTTCCACTGTTGCGTTTGTTTTGCTCTCCAAGAGACCAGAGCAATCCTGTCACGTTCATTACAAAAACTGCACTACTCCACAACTAAGTTTGCTTATCAGCACAGTGACTAAAGATAGCAACTGGCACAGAAATAGAACCAAACCCTTTCTAAGGGTATTTCACTACAGCATCTGGGATGGCTTCCTTCCCCACAGAAGAGTGAAGGTGAGGGAATTACGCGATACTAGAAGTTAGTTTATGCAATGCTGGCTTCCAAACAAAACCGTGGAAAAAACCCACCCAACCCACAGGGGACTGTGGGGAAGAGGGAGGAAGTCGTGCAGCAAGCTCTGCAAAGGCTTCAATAAAATTCAAACCTGTTAGAAGACTTCTACAAATTATCTGAGCTAACCAGTTGCTGCTATGCTTCACGTAGTTGGCAGAATGGCATTTCTCACCAAATGAAAAAGCCAAAAAGATCTGGCATAATAACGTCCCGGTTGTACAGTTCTGCTGTTTGTTTTTCATTCTATCTCCCGTTTCCTTATTAAGTTAATGATGGGGAAAATTAAAGATTAATCACTCAACTATTTTTCTGAAGTCATATGAAACCACAGCAGGCAAGCAGAGTGATTATATCACTCTAATTAGAAGGTGTTTTTTCCTTGAAACTTTCTTGCCCCCAAATGAAATTACCGCACTGTAAACCAAGTAGGTTATGAAAAGACTGTAGCTGGAACGCAAAAGCCTGCGGCGTATTTACTCAAACTGATAAGTGTGAAGGATCTCTATAAATCACTTTCAAAACTCAGGGTTATATTTTCTATACTAAGGTTGAGAAAATTAATCTTTCAGGCAGCAGGTGAAAACAAGCAGCATTATGTCGGGGCCTTTCCCTTTATTCAATACCAACTTTGAGCTATTATAGCGTCCTAGGGAACCACACTTTCTCAATGGGTCAAGTCACTAAGGAAACAAAGCAAACTTTATCAGTGCTGCACAACTCTACATTCCAGGAATTCCTAGCACTTGGCATCTATATACCACGCCAGAGCCACAGGATCCACTCGCCCTCTCCTTAGCAGAGCTACCATGACAAGCTATGAAACTCTCAGTAAGGTGCCCAACTTCACAACATTGCCTGTACGAGGACGTACTGACGTCCCCACATGAGGTCTACCGCAGGACAGGAGGGTAAGAACATGTATTTCCTATAACGACACTTCTGAAAAAAGGAGAAGAGTTCCTCTTCTGGCAAGAGTTCATCACAAGCCAGCTAAGAAAAACAGAAATAGTCACCTTGAAGACTATATATATATATCTCTGTCTATATATGAACTGTTGGGGGGAAAAAAAAAGGCAACAAGGAATCCTTAGCTGCAAATCACTGACTGTAGGATTAAAATATTTCAGCTTAATCACACCTACTCATGAAACATAGATTAGCCTTCCATTTGTAAAGGTAGGGGCCTAATAGCTACAACTTAAAGGGTGAAAAAGTAGGGAGACTATAAAATCCTACTACTTTGAATTAATTAGATGAAGGACATTAGGTCAGCAACAATGTGCAATTCCACTCCATGTATGGCTTCCTTTCCGCCTTTAGAAGACATCAAACAGATTATATCTGTATGAAAGTCAAGGCAAGGTCAATCTAAAACTGTGAGGCATTTTATCACACAGTATGGACTGTTAGGTCAGAGAACACAATCGGTTATCTTAACTGCTCTGTTTTTTTAATTTGTACAGAATTCTCATAGAGGTGTTTAGGCAGAAATTGTCCAAGACTCAAATATCAATCAACAGGGCTTGATACATGCTCATCTTGATAAAGTTTTGAACAAATGCAGGTAAAAAGAAAGGAATAACATTCTAACTTTTCAACATCTTCATGTCTCAGAAGGAGAAAGGGGCAAACTGGTGGTGCCTAAGCACCCTTCAGTTAAAAAAAAATAAAAACATAAAAAAATCAATCAACTGGTTTCAACTGGTTTCCTCTCACTCTCCTGAAATTTCCAAGACAGATGAATGGATTAGTGGTGCTAAAGAAGGAAAAAAGACAAACAAGGCAACTAAAACAAAATTTTCCAAGTACTCCCCTAATTCAAAACCAGGGCCTCCACATTTTCCATCACCTTCCATACAAATGAGGTGCTATGTAAACTCAGATAGGTAAATTAGTTTTTAATTAGAAGAATACTGGAATACCAACAGATAAAAACGCAAATTCAAAGCTGCATAACACTTGAAAAAACTTAACTTGTGGCAATTGTTTCCTAGTTTGCTTTGTAGTATACATTTTCAAATTTGCTTGTCAAAAACCTTAAGATCATCATTAAATATGGGAAAAAAAAATATTCCTCCTCTTCCTGTCTCTGACAGCACAGGAAGATTAAGCACACATTACTTATATGAACTCAAGTTCACAGCTGTTATGATACAGCATGAGTATCTCCAACTGTTGCCGATGAATTCAATTTCCCAACTGCATTTGAACTCACTCTAAAATGCCTGAAGAAGCAGGCTCCCCCTGCGCTGAGCAGGCAGTTGCAGACAAGCAGTTGAAACTACGCACTAAATGAGACACAGAACATCCAAACGTTTGGGAATGAGATGTCAAAACTATCAGTAAAAGTATGAGCAACATGTAGTGCATTTTGTTTGAGCCTCCTCACTAGAGTTTCTCCCCAATACCTGATCATTGTGGATTTTATTCAGCTTTTAATCCATTGAGGTGAATGGATACTAGAGTGCACCTCAGTTGAAATATATCTGGAAGAAAAACAAGAACTTACTTCTTGGATACCAGCTGATCCTACTTCATTCCACTTCATGAAAGATACCCACATCTCTGGGGAGAATTGCATTCTTCAGCCGCCAAAGACTGCTCCTCAGACTTCCAGGAATCTGTATCACACGCATGAACAGAAGTTATTGTAATTCCATAAGTTCAGTAGTTGACATCACATAGCTCTCATTATTAGGACTGTCTGCAAGAAGTCAGATAGCTTTTAACAGCCATTATTAAAACCGTGTCCTTTTCTGGTACAGTCATTTAAAATTTTGAAGGAGTTTAAAGTGACACATTACTCCTGAATGCAGCTGTCTCTCAATTAGAGGAGATAAAGGTTAACTGCTAAGGTAGCATAAGTATTCAGAATCTATATTGAAGTAGTTAAATTTCCCATCAGAGATAGGCGTAACAACTTCTCATTTATTATCTTAAGAAATGTACAGATTACACAACCAAAACCAACCAGACAATAAATCTGAGATTGAGCATCGCTTCAGAAAAGCAAAATCCCCAGAGTCCTCCTAGTTAAGCCTTTAAAACAGAAGGAATTTATTCACGCAATCATTCTGGAGGAAAAGGGACGTAGAGAACCCCTTTGTAGATGGACAGATGGACAGACACAAGTGATAGAACCAGATTATTAGGAGAAAACCAAAGAAACAGAGATTGAGAAGAGCATGGAAAGAACACAATAAGGGGAACTAAAGTAAACCAATCTGTAGAAGGAGAAGACTACACACATGACAGTTCTGAAATCTTAGTTATGAGCACACAAAAAAAAAAGCAAAAGAAATGCAGTAAGTAGGGCTTATTAACTGAAATGTATATACTCAAAATACATTATTTATTCATCTGCACTTCTGGCACCTTTTGAAGGTACTTGAACCAATTCTGTATGTGACCACATGAAATGAGGATGCCTTTGATAAACATATTTTCTCTGCCAATCAACCAGCTCCAGCGACAAGTGAAGGCTAAGGAGGGGTATCAGCGCTATTTATGCTCTGCTATAGATCAGTGAACAACACAGTGGTGTTTACTACTCTGCATTTCAACGTCATGAAGGTATCACTGTGAAGTTCACAAACCTTAAGGACTGGCCAGAAAGGAAGGTGCAATAGGCTCAAGTCTCCTTACATATCAGCTGGTAGAAGTGGGTGATGCCCAGGTGGTTGAGAGAATTACTGTACCTGTTGGCAGAGCTGAGTGCCATGCCGGTTGCTATTCCACCATGGAGCAGCGTAGGCAACCAGCCTGAAACCGTGCATAATCATAGAATGGTTTGGATTGGAAGGAACCTTTAAAGTTCATCTAGTTCCAACCCCCTGCCATGGGCATGGACACCTTCCACTAGACCAGGTTGCTCAAAGCCCCATCCAGCCTGGCCTTGAACACTTTCAGGCATGGGGCATCCACAACTTCCCTGAACGACCTGTTCCAGTGTTTCACCACCCTCACAGTAAAGAATGTCTTCCTAATATCTAATCTAAAGCTACCCTCTTTCAGTTTAAAACTGTTACCCCTCATCCTATCGCTATACTGCCTGACTTCCTTCCCATCTTTCCTGTAGGCCCCCTTTTTAGGTATTGAAAGGCCACTGTAAGATCTCCTTGGAGTCTTCTCCAGGCTGAGCAACCCCAACTCTCTCAGCCTGACTTCCCAAGTACACACTGTTGTGTCAGTTACCAATGCAGAATGCTTAAGTTGGTGGTTTTCTATTTCAGACAAATACAAAGACCACGTCCTCGGCCAACACAAGAATAAAGAGTGTATATTGGACAAGAAAATAGCCCCAACAGCAATAACTCTTTCTCATGGTTATGTGGGAGAAGCATTACCCAAGAGAGCATAACATACCAGAACCCAAGCTTAGCAAATAACATTTACTTAGATTTAACAGGGTGAACAAACTACCTACAGTACACAACTTATTCAGCCTCATTCTCCGTATTCAAAGGGAAAGTGAAGTACAGTCGCAGTGAGAACAAGCCTCTGGCACAGACAGGGGACACCCTACAGGCAGCAGGTGGTCCGTAGCCAACATCCCTGCACACAGGAGTGAACATGTGTTTGGGCTGACCAGAACCATTTTCAAACACAAAACTCGGCCCCAACATCCTCCAGAAATTTCTAGGATGCTTTCATCCTGTATTTTTCAAACTGCCCCCTAACTCACATTCCTCATGTCCTTCATTCAGGAGATGTAATTTGCTCTGAAGTCACATCTCTGAGGAATGTATTTCGAACCCCATTGTACTCTTGAGGAAAAGCAGGGACTTGAACTCTGATCCTTGCATTGGTCCAGTGACCCACACCTCACATGCTACAAGTTTACCCTCATATTTCTGATTTCAGGGTCAGGTAATCAATGCAGGAATCCGTTCTGCTTGCCCATAGCCAGGACACAGCACCCATCCCAACTCCCCTGCAAATCCAGGGAAGGCCATTTTTCTCTTCCCATCACTCCTGCTCTTGTACAGAGCTCAAACACACAGTTGGGACATAAAGACACTCAGACTAATTAGCACAATCATAATGTTTGTCCTTCATTTCGAGTAGGTCAAAAAAATATACAGCCTCTGACCACAGTTTTTACTTAGTGTGCTCCATAATGAACTGCACAAGCCCCAGACACTGCAGACTAGTGCAAGAATTCAGCTTAGCCTTTTTTACCTAAGAGGTTGTGCAATACATTGATTACTCTTGTCCCGAAAGTACTTGATCATCACCAGAAGTTAGCTCTAGGTGCAGGAGAACTTCTGGGTACTATGTTAAGCAATCCATCCACTAAAAGTGAGCAGAAAGCAACTTTGTTAACAACACCATGTGCTAAAGTAATTTAGAAAACACTTTTTTTTCCTTCATAGCACTATGCAAGCAAAACATAACAGCAACATTTAAAAAACAAAACCAGACTTCATGTGCAGCAAATGCATTAACCGTTGCATACATACAGACTGGGGCAATACACCTACTCAAGTCTTGTTCTTCATTTATTTCCACCAGCCTCCCTTTTCCCTGGGAATGACCAGGCTTACGGCATGAGGGAACAGAATGAGGCTGAACATCAGCCTCAAGGTAGTTAAACTCTTGCTTGTTCCCACAGTTTGTAATTAAATACTCTGACCTATTGGATAAAATGCTGACATCATACTGACAGGGCCATGAACCCGAATCCTGTTAATGTTACACTTTCAAATTTCTCTTAACCTGTATTCTCATCATTGTGAAAAGGTCTTTCCTCCCAGTTCTCCAGAAGCGGAAGCTATAAGAGACTAATATGCACACGGAAAAAACATCCAAGTTAAAGAGAGAAACAACTGAGTCCTACGAAGGGAGGAGAAATCATTTAGACTGACCACCTAAGGAAGTGGAGAGGGCTTACCAGCATAAATGTCCTAGTTGAGCCACTGTGGAAGCACCAAACTGCTCAAGAAACACAGAAATCGACACTGACACACCGAAGGGAACACACACCCCCTAGAAAGTCCTGCGAGAGGAAAAAGCCGAGTGAGGCCCAGTTTGGAACGGCTAAAACACAGCCACATGTGAGAGACCAGAGACAGGTAGGAAGGGGACACAAAGAGAGAAGAAACCCTTCAGGCACTGGGAACTTAAAAGTACCCTCCTTCCTCACCTTCACTCCAAGTTTTCCAGTATAAGTCACAAAAAGTTACTCTAAGTACCACCACCCCCCCCCCAGCATTCTACAAATGCAAACAAGTGGTGTAACTGTGTTATGGTCCCGATCAGGAGAAATAATTACCCAGAAGCTACAGAAAAGGAATGGAAATGGGGACAGGAGGACACCTACGAAATGGTGTCCTATCCAGAAGACTTTTCTGGTGTTTATTAGCAAAGTAAATCCCCAGTGGATAAATATAGCTTTCATAGTCAGCTAAAAATTAGAGCTATTAGAACATATCTTGACAGCTCCAAGAACAGCTCTCAGTTGCTTAGACTCATATAAAGTTCATAATCAACTTGCCACAAAAGCTTTAATTTTGAACATCTGTCATTGAAGAAAAACACTGAAGCAAGACCAGACTTTATTTTTCAAATGTATTAATAACTAATCCCCTTTGGATTATGTCAAGCACGTCACATTAGGATGGCTTGGGCTCACCTTGACCGGTGAGTATGTTAAAATGCAACTAAACCCGTCTACATTTGCACTCCAACTCGTGCTTCTTTTAAATTTCAAATGGTTACGGAGGAAAGGCATCTGTTGGACTACAGCTGATCAAGATCACGCTATCATTGTTTTATTCAACATGAAGTGTTACAGGCAGAAATAGTCTTAGAGACTAACATACAACTTACTTTCTACACAATTGACTTTAAAAGAGAAGGGGGAACTTTTCTGTGCAAAATGTACTTGCTGTGGTAGGTTCTGTTTTTATAAAAGGTACATTTGTGCAGTACAAGTTCTTGGTGCAAAGGGTTACATATGCAAGCGGCTGCATTAATAAACTAGAGTTGGGAATGAGCTTTTCCTGTTTCTGTTAATTTATGGCCTGATGTTACATTCCTTTCATGCAATGCCATAATGTTCAGTGAATGACTTCACATTATCCCTTTCCGAGTAATCTAGGAATGCAGATACAAAGAACACGAACCATCATCTTCATAAGACTCTCCCTCTTAACCCTCAAGGGTTTAGGTGCCTGATAGTTTTAGATATTAATAAAACTTTAAACATCCATGCTCAGCTGCTGCTACCCTTCAAGCACACAACTTTCTACCAGTGGGTACATGTACCAACATTGAAGCCTTTGTAGCATTGCTCGAACCAGCACTGCACATCCAAACCTCCACACGGTTCTCAAAGCCTCTGCTCACCCTGTCACACCTCAACCGTCAAAACGCAGGAATGCACTTTTCAATGTGCTTCCAGATCTGTCCTTTATCCCAACCGTGACATCAGGAGTTTGAGAAGGGACCGGCTGCACCAGAAACCTTTTTGTGCAATAGAAACACTGGGACAAGAAGCACTCAGGTTTAAATACCCGCTAGGTCTGTCTCCGGTCACAAACTGAAACTTGGCTTTCATTACCCCAGTTGAATGCTGGAGCCAAATCACTCCTCTAAATCAGCAAGATGACCTAAAGAAGACCCTTTGGAAAAGGGGACCTTGCTCAGGCACCTCATTCCAGGACAGCATTTGCAACTGCGAATACGAATGGATCAAAACCTTCTCCCAGCTAGACCCAAGACCTAAGCCTCTATAGAAGCTGACCTGCGCAGCGTATCTCTCTCTGTATGTCCCAACGGTCAGCTGAGGTTCTCCGCTCGTTGTTCTCCGAGGTGGCCAGAGGACACCTTGCATGGCCTTTCCCAGCAGGTCATACAGACGGAGCAAGTGCCAACTGCTACTGGGCATCGGAGCAGCTGCAGGTCAGGCATCTGCACACGCCAGCCCTTAAACTACCTCATGCTTTTTTGCCTCCTCCTTCTGTCAACTGTACAAAAAGTACAGACACGCTGTTGGCGTATTTACCTTCACCCGGCTTTCTAAAGATTCAGTGAAACAAGTCACGTGCAGCACTTGTATCTATTGTACTAAAATAAACAAAACTCAACCACAGGATCTCTTTTCAGTATTCAAAGCACTTGCAAGTTGGTGGAGACAGCCCCCATGAAAACATCCCCCCAGATGCCTCCCCCCGGGGTTTAACGGCTCCTAACCCTATGGAGTGGCAGGGCAGCTACTCGGCTGCAAACGCAGCTTGAAGTTCACATCTGACTTCACAGTTAGGGAAGGGGATTCCAGCTACAAAAGCAGCATTGAGGAAACAGCTTTGAAAAGCACAGCAGCACTGTCAGGGCTCTAACTTTATAAGTAGATTTATAATTAAGAGTAAGAGCTAATAATTAGTTTTCAATGGTAACAGCAAAGAGCTAATGATGTATTAGGAATCTCAGACGCCGCATTTAACATTTAGTACTTCCCTCACTTTGCACGAGGAAACAGACAGACTTACAAATTTGACATGACACAAGAGGTCTCAACACACGGAAAATATTGCTGGTGATAACCCCACCAGGGAACCCATCTTTCAGAAAGCGAACATAACAGAAATTGATCTGTACCCAGGTCTTTCGATAGCAACCTCATACGTAACACTTCCATTCTCAGTATCTACATGAGTTTTGGTTACAGCAAAGCTATGGACAACAGCCATAAAGCAGGTAGCATGTGTTTTAACACCCATTAGGTTTGACTGTAAGAGCAAAGTGGGTTTTGGGAGCGGGTTGTTATCTTCGGCAGTCAACCTATTTAAACTCAGCCTTCTTCATCCAAACAGATGGAGTTTAGAAGAGCTTAAAAGAAAAAAGAAAAGTGACTCGCTGTAGATGCAGAAGTAACCTTCAAGGTTACCTTGCCCTATGTGTGGCCTCAGGAAGGAGAAAAAACACAGTTTCAGCAAAGGAATTTCTTGCCTGGCTGGAGGCCACACCCGCCACAACAACCCATGGCAGGAAAGCATTCGGATTCGCAATTTTACCCCTAGCACCCAGCCGGAGGCGAAGCAAAACTTTCTCATTTTCGGAGAAGAAAAGAAACTCTTGCTCAATAAGTAGCAATTATGCTGCAGAATTTATATGCTGAGCACGGCCGAATGTACGAACACCAGATCAGTCAACCATAGCTTTAGCGCTTTGAGTATGATTAACAGAATGAACTTTCAAAGGTCAATTAAATGTCAACACATTTTAAAGAGATATTCTTCTTAAGTTGGGGCGATGTGTAACAGTACCTTCCAAAGCTCCTGTGCCACTTTCACCTTAAAATTCTACCCATCCTATACTCACATGTGCAGATATAAAGATGGTAACTAATTAACCTTTGACAGAAAACAATAGCTATTTACTCTCCTGGCTTCCTATTGCTGTCTTTTATTACTTGTGTCTAACCAAGTACATGGAGACACCCTTCTCCCTCTCCCCAAAATTTCATTTCAACTGTTCAGGGTGTGAGTGAAGGGAGAAGAAAAAGAGCAAGAGCAGTTTGTAAGTCTAATAATTTAATACGTGAAAATGAGTAGCAGCTTTTGATATGCAATTGAGCTGCCTGGATGTAAAACTGGGAGAGGAAGGAGTGGGGACACACACACACACACGACTGTAGCAGAATTAATTATGAACACATTAATCATCATTTTAGTCAGACCAGCAATACATCTTTTCTCTCCTAAACATTTCTGGAAATCCAAATTTCAGGTAACTGGCTCGAGACATGTGAAAACTGAGGCTGAAAAGCTGAACACACAGCACCGATTCAGTTAAATCACCTCTCAGACTGGATGCTCAACTCACTACTTAGTTTAAAAACTGAAAAAATAAGAAGTCTCCATCTCAGTACAAAGTGAAAGGATCAAAATCCTGCCCGAGGCCTCCCAACACTACCGTAATCACTTTGACACGAGCAGTATTTACTCAAAGGCAGCGCTAAGGAATAATTGGAGGGCTGAGAAAGGCCAGAGGATAGCCGCTCTGCGCGGCAGCAAGAAGAAAAGGGGCTGGAGAGTTTTCCTTCGCCAGGGCAGCGCTCCCACCGCCTCTCCACAGGTAGCTCCGTGACCCCAGGCGGGTTCAGGAAGGGCGTTTCGGGAGTCACTCGTCCCGGCACCGGCAGACAGGGGATGGTCGCCGCCGGGTTTCGGGCCAGGCGCCCCCCCCGCCCCCCGGGCGGCGGTTCCCCCACAGACCGGGGCCAGGGCGGGCGACGCTCAAAGTTTCTAAGAAGTTGGCAGCCCCGGGGGCTGCCTGAGCCCCCAAGCCCGGCTGCCCGGGGCCCGCCGAGCACGGCCCGCCCGCCCGGCGCCAGCGGAGCTCCGGCCCAGCCCGGCCCGCCGCACCTGCGGCCCC
>VZSF01011296.1:735223-774041 GCA_013398295.1 Chionis minor
CGGTGGCGGCTTACGGAGCTCCGCCGCGCGGAGCGGGAGGGAGCGGGGCACCCTCCGCCGCGCCTCCCTGCCCAGGCCCCGCCGGCCCGGCCCGGCCCGCGCCTTGGCCCATGTTCCCTTGGCAGCGCGGCCGGCCGGTGGGCAGCCGGGCCTGCTGGGGCCTCGGCCCGCCGGCCTCCCCCCGGAGGGGGGGTGGGTTTTTGGTGCGGTGGGAGGGGTGGAAGGGTAAAAGGGGTTGCGGAGAAGCAGAGTGATATCGCGGCGGCGTCCAAGAGAGGGAAGGAGTAGGACAAGAGGAAATGGCCCCAAGTTGTGCCAGGGGAGGTTTAGGTTGGATATTAGGAAAAACTTCCTCACGGAAAGGGTTGTCAAACATTGGAACAGGCTGCCCAGGGAAGTGGTGGAACCGCCATCCCTGGAGGTAATTAGAAGAGAGGTAGACGTGGTGCTGAGGGATGTGGTTTAGAGGTAGTTTATCAGTATTGGGTTCATGGCTGCACTCGGTGATCTCGAAGGTCTCTTCCAACCTAAGTGAGTCTGTGAACTGGGGCAGTGTGGTCTCCAGCTGTTGGCTCTGCCACAGGGAAAAGCTGCCTCTGATTAGACGTTCCATCAGTTTTGGAGCGTAAGGAACACGACGTCCCTTATATACCCCAAGGAGTGAGCAAAAGAAACGGTAATTCAGAGATGAAAGCTGACACCTTGGGGTCTCATTGCCTTTCCCAGGACTGTTAGGCTCGTTTTCTGGCCCACAAGCATATACACTCAATCCTCCCCAATAAGTCACGGTAATGCACCCCAAAATGGAGTGTATTTATCATTTATTCTCAAAGTACATAACCTTACTTGTTGCTTGAACTTCCATCATGTTTCTTTAGTAGAGATAGATAATATATATGTTTCATATTCCGGTTTTCAAGGTCAGGCAAATCTTTGCTTAGGCTGCCGTTATCCTTCTTCCTCTTGGCTCCCAGCCCCACCATCAACAAATTTCACCAGTACGCCCCGTAACTTAGTGCCGAGTTTGCGGATGGACCTGTTAACCTCCAGTGTGATGCCTGATCCTTCTGGAGCTTCCTCCTGCAAGGGAACATTCCCTCTGTGGCATCTCCCTTTAGCCAGCTTCTTACCCACCCTACAGCACCTCATTATGCCTGTAATAGCATTCTGTGAAATCATGTACCAGACACTGACTGAGGTCTAGTCATGCTGGATCTCCTGCCTTCTCCTCGTTCAGGAACCTTACTTCTCACAGAGGGTACCGGGTTTGCTTCGCAAGGTTTACCTTTGGCAAAGCTCTGTTGTGTTATCCCACTTTCCACTTACTTCCACCTGTTTCATTATGTTTCCGTTACACATTTTCTCTCAGTCCTTAGTGACTAATGGTGGTAGATAAGTAGTCTGCAGCCGGTTGCTGCTGAGTTTGAATGCTGGCAGGCAGAGCGTGCTGGTGGCTAGCCTGCATGGGCTTCCCCCTACCTGGGAACAACATCTGTGGCTCTTGCCCTTTGGGTGAAGATTGCTATAGTAGGAGTCCCATGACATAAGAATAATAGAGGCTAATTCCAGCTTGTATGCCGTACGCTACCTCTTGTGGCCATGGGAGAGTCATCAATATTGCAATTAACAAACATAGATTAGGCTGAACTTGGATTTTTCTCTTGTACGTGGCATGGAGGTCCTCCTTTCCCAGCCTTTTCTCTTGAGAGCTGAGTTTCAGTGCATAGGCACATTGGTGGCAGCATCCTCTCCTGTGTATCTCAAAGCATAGCCTTGGCTTAGATTTTTTGCTACATTTCTGTTTCTCAATTAAGATCTGACCCGTTGAGCCAACTTTCTGGCGTCTGAGGGTTTTAGCCCAGAAGTTCAGGCGTTATTATTGTCTGTAAGGCTTGTGTTTCTGTCACAGCTGGGCACAAGCCCAGGGACAGAGCCCAGGCATGCCACTGTGATACAAACATCTCACCCAGGGCAGCCCGGCCCCAACAACCCACTGCTCAAGTTGGACAAGGTGTAAGAGATGCTGAAGGAACAATGACATCCAGTATTTATACATGGAATAGTTGTATCAAAAGATTCAGCCAAATCTCAGCAGCAGAGCAGAGCAAAAATTTTAGAGTCATTCAGATCCTTACTCCACAAATCCCTCTGACAAAAGCTATGTCCAGCAGCCCAATATATGGATAAAATAAGATGTCCGTTGCTCACAGCAGATATATAGGCTATTTGCAACGCCTTTATGAGCTGCCACTGATTGAGCTGTGGTAACTGGCCAACAGTTCCTGCTCAGAAACTGTTTCAAATGTGAGAAAAACGTTTCCTAAGCCGCTTTCACAGGGGTAGAGGTTTATGTTAGCATCGCATCTCACTTTTGCCATGGGCTAAGAGCAGGGATGGGTACTGCTGCTCAGCTGATGTCTGGTGAGCTTTCAGCAGGCTTTAACACCCAGATGGATCGATCAGAAGGCTGGGTTAGCCCAATCTTGCCAACCTTTGAAGAGCTGAACATTGCTATTTTACACTTGAAATAGCTCGGTAAACATATAAAGTTTAATCATATATTTAAGATGTGGGGGGTTATACTTAATAACTTTTTTCACTCGTGGTTTATTACTGTAATATCTGTGAGGAAAAGCTATTAGACTCTGCCAAATGAAATACTCTTTGAGTTAGAAAAAAATTGTGTCTACTTTGTTACAGGCATGTTTCTCACAAACGCAGTAAGTCAATGGTGTCCTTGTAGTGATTAATAGAGCAGCCATTCAGAGTCCTTGGAGGGGGGGGAGGTTGGTTTTTTTAATTACCAAGATAACTTCCTCATCAAATCCATTGCTCAAAGACAAAACAACTGCGTTTTACTCACTTTCATTGCTCTAGTGAGATGAAGAAGTGTTGATATATTTTCCCCAGAGGTCATCAGAGCTACAAACAAGGTTGTGGACCTAATGTATACACAGACTGGTGGACAAAGCCTGGGGTTTATTGTACTGTAAGAGAAGCTGAACAGAAGGGAAGGCGGAGATTAAACGAGGCATTTGGAAAGAAGAGGTACCTACCCTACATGGCATCTGATTCGCAGCAGAGCTGCTGTGTGGGAGGCTAGGAGAAAGAAAAAGCACAGTCATTTTATTTTAGTTTTTAATGAAGGACAAACGCACTGCAACATTAAGGAAAAATCAGCAATGCCTCTTCTGATCCAGACTCAAGAAATGTGGTTCAAATCGCTTTTGAGCCAATACTCATGACCACACAGATTATTTCCACTAGAAAATCAAGTCGAAGGTAGAGTTGGGAGTGGCACTGACAAAGCTCTGCTTCCTTGTGGAAGAACATACCTTCTTCAATAGTTATTCAGTACTCCTAGCTTTATTCCAGTCTGCTTTCTACCAGAAAGAAAGAGTCCTTAAGTTTCTCTCAGGCTGGCATTTTCCACCTTTCCCTTGCAGCTGCGACTGCTTGTCTCTGCCTCTTCTCTGGCTGTTTTCAGCCACAAACAAGCAACATGTTCTAGCTGACATTCCATTTCTGGGTAGCAGGGCCTATACAGTCTGAGCTTTTGGGTGAAATTAGTATTATGTCATTTTTCTTACTCCAAAAATGTTTGTACTAAAAAAGTTACAAAGTTAGGCACTCCTCCAAGCAACACATTTCAGCGGTACAAAGTTATTTTCTGCATAGTCCAACTTTCAGTACAGCTCATGGTTTTATAATGTCTAGCACAAGAGGATCTGATGTGGGTTGGCTAATAGATACAGCCATAATGAACCTGCTTAATAAATAATACAAAGATTGGGCTGTTCTGTCACTTCATTTCTGATTGAAAGTATAACTCAGAAAAATACCCTGTTCTAAAATTTTTCTTCTTCTTCATTTCAATGATGGTTTCACATCTGTAGGAGATGTAATATGAGTATATAACACTTGTGCAAGAGGGGTTAGATCTTTGCTTTCCACTATTGTCTGCAGCGCTGGAACACAGCAATGGGTTTCTTTGAAAGCACAGCAGACGGCTTTGTGAAGTGGCCTGGCTGGTAGAGAGGACGGCAGCAGATGTCCGATTCAGTACTTCACCGTGCGCGCAGTGTGTTAACAGTCAGGGAGCGGTACGTAGTGTTTAACCTTCAGAAAGGACGATCAGAGTAGCTGGAATATTGTCTTGCATTTCTGCTGCTCTGGACTTCAAAGTAAAATTTCCCCAGCTTCGAAAATACTATTTTACAATTTAATCAAAAGTGACTTTTAGACTTCAGATCTGAACTACAGCAAAATATTCTTCTTGACTGCTATGGTTCAATTTAGTGCCTCACAGAGTTGCCCATAATATCTCCAGTATTACCAATTACTCTCTTCTCTCTGTAATTATAAATACCACAGTTTAACACTGTAAAGCATAGTAAAAGAAGTATATGCTAACAACAAAGACCTGAGTTCCTATGGGAAATCACTACATATGATGTATTGACCACGATGCCATATGTTTGCTATCTCTGGTGAGCTTCATTGGGCAGTGCAACAGTTAATTCCAGAGTTATGCTGTGGTTGAAAAAATTAAAAAATGCAGAAGACCATAGCCAATTCCCAAAAGATTATAGAATCCTAGGTGCAGAAGCTCTTTCTGTTTTCAGGCCATGTTATCAAACCATTTGCCGCTTACCCTCGAAACAATAAAGCCCTAAATGAGTAGTGAGCAAATCTAGGTAGCGATATAGGCCTGATACAGGCTTCAGTGCTTGTGTTTGCTTCGTGGCAGGTATTACAGCTCTTCTTTTGTCCTATCCTGGCAGCTTGGGAAGAGGGTAGGGATTTTTCCAGTAGTTGTTTTGAATTGCGTTCCGCTATTGTCTGATAGCATCATTAGCTGAAACCTTAGCCATGAAGTCAAAGTGAAGCCAGGCATGAGGAAAATCTTTAGGGCTGAAGGCCAACAATACGGGCAATGTGACTTTGAATTGTTGTTTAAAGAACGAAGGGCCCAGTTTTGCCATTCTGGTATCAGAGGAATTTTCTCCTTAAGTTGTCTTGCTAAAGGCAACAGGACAATGTAGTTAGTACGACTTGATATTAGTAAAAAGCAAAAAAAAATCTTTTATTCAGAGGCAAAAAAAAAAAGTTATGCCTAGAAATATTTCTAGTAAATGTCTTTGAAGACACGGACAGCAGTTCTGCTGTTACAAAATCTTACATATTTATTTAAATTTACAAGAAGTTATGTTTGTAATATTGTAAGAGAACAGTAAATGTCTGTAGCTCTTTGCACCTTCTACCAGGAATAGACCAGAAAATATTAAACATATCATTTCCTAGCAAATTAAAATTTGGAGTGGAGGTGAATACAGAAACAAAAGAGGGGAGAAAATGAAATACTGAATTGCAAGAACTGGGATTTACTCATTTTTGGAGAGTCTTGTGGTGGTAAATGTGTGTCACTTTAACAGATGTGCTGTGCATGAGTTTTTAAGGATTAGGGCCCTGTGTACGCTGGGGAGGTGCCCTCAAACAGCGCAAAGTAACAATTCAGTTTTGCAATACAAGCTGCTCACTTCACACTTATATGAGGTTTCTAAAGCTTCTCTTCCTTTAGCTCAATGTCTGGGATGAGAAAGCAGAGTAATTACTCCCCATCCTTTGCTTTTTTCTGAGATAACTTTTCTCAATGACTAAAAGTGGGGTTTTTTTTGCCAAAAGATGCTTTCAAGCTCCAGGCTTTCTGTGCTGTTCACTAAAACATTTATACAGTAAGTACAGTACGAGGAGCGAACAAGTAACAGCACAATATTTTATCACATTATTACTTTGGTAATATTAAATTGCTGAACATGTTCATGTTTAGCATATTATTTTCTATAGTAAATTACCAGTAAAGGCAAGCAGTAGCATTTTTCTTACAGTTTAGCTGGTGGAATATAATTAAAGATTGTATCATGCAGGGACAAAAAGAGTTGAATTAAAGCCCAAAACCGTAATTCTTACATTTCGTAATATGTGGGTCCTTGATTTTATGGCTTTCTTCTAATGTAGCCTTTACAAGTAATTTTCTTTAAAATTTGGAGGAGAAAAACCCGAAAGCATCATAGTGATGCTTGTGTGACGTTGGCACATCAGGGCTGAAAACTTTAGGTTTCCCCATAGAAACCACAGCCACTCGAAGCAGCGTGTGCTTGCTTGTAGCAGTAGTGTATTCTCTGTAGGTGGACCAGCACAAGAACAGGTCTGCTCGGTGGGTTTCGGTGGCAGTAGCAGCCACACAGGATTTAGGGAGCTTGGGTACCGCTCCAGGACCTACCACATTGTGTTTTCACATGGCAACTCTTCCACCTGCTCCTCTTGAGCATCGTCCATTGATCCACAATGCTTCCCTACCCGCCCGCCCCTGCCAACTGCCCAAATCTGTCTCCTTCCTTCCATTTCTTTTTGTAAAGTTCTTGGAGATCTGCCGATGCAGAACGGTGCTGGAGAGACAGGTGCTCTTCCCAAACACTGCCTGCAAGACGGAGCAAAGGAAGAATGAACCAGAAATGGGAACAACTCTGCCCGATCAAGTGACGAGCACCAAGAACAAGTGAAACCAAAGATACAAGATCCATATCCTCCTGCTACACTTGTAGAACTGGTAATGAACCTGTTTTTCAGGTCTCGGTAGTTGCAATTGCAGAGGTATGGAATTTCTGTCTGTCCTTCAGCTGTCCGCAGCAGAAAATAACATTTTATGGGTAATTGCGTGTTTTTGAGTTAATCATCAAAAAAGTTCTGGAGCACACTGTTGCTGTCCTGCAGAGATGCTTTGTAATTTAGTCAACGTGGTAGGTATCTGATGGCTCTCAGGCACTGAGGGGCCTAGAGGTCCACTGTGAAGAGGAAAGGATGTGTGTCTGTGCTGGGAGGAAGGACGCAACCAGTGTTTGGTGAAAGACTTCTTTCACCTGACCTGCATGTCTGCACAGGCCCTCATCCCACTCTCATCTTTGCATCCCGCCATCTTCTTCGCATCCTACCCTTGTCTCTGCATCCCACCTTCAACTCCGCATCCTGCCCTCGTTCTTGGTCACTGAAGGTTTTCTTTCACTGCGGGTATCACCTGGAGCAGCTCTTCCAGATCCAGAACAACCTGCTTGGTTCTCATTACTTTCATAGTCACTTCATAGCGGGTTTCAAAAGTGCGCTGAACTGACAGTGCTGTTGTGCTGGAGTAGCTGGAAAATTTCTGTACTAAGGTGTATAGCACTGCCTTAGCTCGCACTCCCATCTCCTAGAAGCCAGAGTTTTGTTAAAAGGCACTACTCAAAAGTGAAGTTTAGAAACACCATAATACACGGATTTGAATGGAATCTGCATTTTTTCCATCAGCTGAATGATTTAATACCTGTGTTTATTCAGCAAGGTTGGGAACGAGCCGCTGTGGCAGTAACTTGACAATGACAAGCTCTGACTGCCGGGCAGTGCTGTTTATAGTAGGTCATTGCTCTCCTCAGCACTTGAGACAAATATTGGATTCACTGGGGGATCTTTCAGCAGAAGGATAATATGTTGAAAGGGAGCTCAGTCGAAATGACTTTGCTGTTGAACATTTTCTAGCAGTCTGATTTTATTAATTAAATCCTATCAGCACACGCTCTGAAGAAACCAGCATGGCTGAACTATGTCCCTGTTGAGTGAGATTAAAGGACATGACAAAAGTTTGCATAGTATGCCTCAACCCCCATTTCCTGTAAAGGATACAGCTTGTTATTTTTCAAAATATGCTGAATATTCTTTATATCTTGGTTTATTATGACCCGTGGGAGCAATTGTAAAACTGAAACAAGTAAGAACTAAGGGAAAAAAATAACTGGAGCACGCAGGAGGAGCTGGTATATCCTGACTGTATTCTCTCTCCTATGAAGGACTGGAACAGAAGATATTTGGCCAGATTTTCTTCAAAAGAAACACATACTTGGAAAGAATCTTTGCTTAAGCATTTGTCAAGTAATTTTTCAAATAGGTTTATCGAGTTAAATGACACATAAGGAGAAATAAAGCCTATCTTAACATGAGCAAAGGAAAACAGAATGAAAAAACCTATTAGTTGGCAACATGTAGCTGAGACTATTATCCTAAGAGACTTCTATGGGATCGCTGGAAGTAGTGCCTAGTCCCACAGCATGACACACATCTTGCAGTCTGCTCTGCGTTGGGTAATTATAATGTGCTGAGCCGGTATGTTCAAATTAGTCCTTGATAGGAAAACGATTCCCTGAGCCCAGCAGTTAACGCTGTAGCCAGCCACAGGCAGCTTGATGCCAGCCTCCCTTGCCATCTCTGCTCCTCCAAGACTCCAAGCCCCAGGCACACCCCTCTCTTGTCTTTCACCTTTTTTTGCTGCTGTTGTGTTTTTTCCACCAGTCTGTGCTTCCTCCTGGGGTCGTTGGCATGCAGCGCTGCCTCCCCGCCGGGCGCTGCTCCTCCCTCCCAGCCAGCCCGCTGCAGACCCCCGGCCTCTGAAATGCATTTGAACGCTTCGTGTCAAGACACATGGATGGCGGCGGGCCCGTGGTGTCCGACGGAGCTGAAGTGTTGGCCAAAGCTGCGTTTTCCCTTCACGGATCCGTACCTCCCTAAATCCCCAGCCTGGCCATGGAGACATCCTCCAACGTGGAGCTGGCTGGGGGCTGGAGGGATCTGTGCTCCGCTCTGACCCTGCTGGGAGGGGAGCGCCCTCCCTGAGCTCCATGTTCTCCCATGGCTCCCAGGAACCCCATCACCAACACAACCTCACCTTGCCCACCTCCATCCCAGCATCTCGCAGTGCTTTTCTGGCCTTGCAGAGCCGGCAGCAGCCCTTGCCCCCTGGCCTCCCAGAGGCCCCATGCGTGACAGGAGGATTTGAAAGTGCTGCACACAGAACAGCAACATGGAGATAGCTGAAGAAATCCTGAATTATTCATTCAGGCACTGGCGTTCAATAAAATCAGCATTGTTTGGTACTGCAGTAGTTTACTGGGTATTACTGAGGTGCCATGGTACTGCCTAGCTCGACTTTGACCTAGCCTGCATAGTTACTCTTGGAGGGGGACTTGTGAGCAGCCCGTTGCCATCTTTCCTCTGCTGGAGAGCTTTTTCTGCATTGCTCCTATACCCTTTTCTGATCTTTTTCTGCCACACCAGAAAAAAAGGTGCCTTTTTCTGAGTCCTTCTTTCTTACGCCAAAGCACTGCCTAGGAGCACCTGGTTGTCTTTGTTTTCGGCTCCACTGCTGTTCCAGGTCTGTACATACTTCACACGGCCTGTGTAATGGAGAACTTGGAGCTTATGGGACCACTTGCTAAACCTCCTGACAGCAGCAAGCCCACCTCCATCTTGCACTCCGCTGCCGTGGTGCCGCTGCAACCATGACCCGGCTGCTGCTTGCTTGCTCCCCTACGGGAAGCTCAGTCCTGGTTCTCCTGCTCCTCATTCCCTGTACGGGGCAGACATCTCATATCCAGAAAGACTCATTGCAATTGTTCACCGCAGTTGTGTCTGTTTTGCTTCAGCTGCCCCTGCTTCTGGTCACACCTGCCTTTTGGCTTTGAGGGTGTAATGAGAAATTGGTTTGAACGTCACCCCCTTGGGGCACTGGATCAGTGGCAGAGACTGCTGCCATGTACCAAGCCTCACTCCCTGAGAACAGCCCATCCACATGCTTCCTCAAGCATCCTCGTGATAGTCCACCTTCAGAAACCCCAGGAATATCACAGAGTGTTTGCATGGCTCCTGGCATTGAATGTGAACGTGCTTGGTAGGACATGTTGCCAAGAGTGGACTGGGATTTCATACGACTCACCACAGGCACTTACACACGCTGTTGGACATGAACGCTTGGCTAGACAATAGGTTTTGCCTTGGTGTAGCTGGCACAAAGCACCGATGCGCCAGCGCCTGTGGGAGCAGATGGCTTGCCTATTTTCCTCCAGACATTAAGACTCCGAATCCATGCCACATCCCTTCCCCAGATTTGCAGAAAGCTGCAGAGGAACCATCTCTTGTCTAATTTCTTCTCCTGCTTGGTGGGACCAGCTCCAAACTCAACTATCCACATTTCATTTCTGAAAACTTCTGGTCTTCTAGAGTTTAAAATGTTGAAACTGGGGGGGGAAACCCAAGTGAACCATAGCATGTGTGACCGAAAGCAAGATGATCATCAGTGGTCCTTGAGAACTGGAGAATCCCTTCTCTGTTAATTACTAGGGAGCTGAATGCAGGACCCATTGGTGGGCAGCAAGGCAGATAGCAAGGGCCTGTGTATGGGTGGCCCAGAAACACTGAAGCCAGGGAGAACTGTAAGCAGAGCTTTCCCTGAGTTTTTCAAATCCCAGCCTGTCCCTCACACGCTCCAATACAGAAAGGATGCTGAACGACCATTTCCAACAGGAATTCTGCCCTTATCACCTCCCCAGCTGGAAAAACGGGGGACAACAGTTCCCTAACTTGATAGAAAGCTCAGGTTTAAATTTAGTAGCTGCTTTTAGAAAATACTTCAGGATTCTTGGACAGGCGGCTTTGTGCAAGTACTCCTGGCTATTGCTGCTGTCTCCTTAGGGAAGAGGAAAGGCCAAATATTCAGGGTAAGAATAGCAACAGGGGCCTGATACTGCACTGGTGTGCAAGATGGGTGAGATGCATGTCATCTTCTTATTTGCCTTTGTAAATCATCTCGCTCTCTCTCTCTCTCTTTTTTTCTCAGGAGTTTATATAAAGAACAGTGATTTTCACCTTATATGAAATGGGCAAAATGTCATGAGGGAGGTGCAGCTATTAAAACAAGCTGGTAAGAATTTTCACGCCCTTATTTACTCGCGACAGAAAGGACTTTGGATTTTATGTATAGAGAAAGTTTTGGTCCACAATGGCAAGAATATTACTTAGCAAGAAAACTACTTATCTTCTATATATTTGTTTCTGCAGCGTTAGAACTTTCAGGAAACACTATGCTGTACACATAAACACACCAAACCCCTAGTGGCGAACATCTAAAGAGAAATATAATTTTACCTTCATAAAAAGGTAAGATAAGTTGGCCGTTGGGCAGATCCTTGCCAGGCAGTGCAGGAACGCTGCGGGTGCTTGGAATTCACTCCTATTGTGCCCAGGCTGAATTGCTTTGAAAAAGGTCACATGAGGAGGAAAGGAAGTTTTGACTTTCACATGCCTGTTATTGCTAAGGAAACCACTTCCTTGGTATTCACATATTCAGCATGTCTCCAGTTTTGGCGCTCTGACAAACGACATCGTGCTACTGCATGGAGTAACAAAGAAGGGTGGAGAAGGCTGTTAGATAACTTGACGTGTTTGAAACCCCAGTACAGCTTTTGTAGGACTGCCAAACTTCAAGTAGGCTCTGTAAGGGTAAGCAGGGGCCTTTGTTAGCTGTAGATGAGATACCTGCAGTTCAGAAATGTGGAAAAAAGGTTCTGGTCTACATCTCGGCATGCTCAGGTAGTTTGCAGGTTTCCTGGGTTGTAGCAATGGCAATATTCATACACCAGTGTAGATATTGTGAGAGGAGTTTTCTGCTGCAAATATATCTGAATTACTCTCTGCGTAGAATTTATTTCAGCTTTCAAGTACGTACTTGCCTTTTCTTTGGCATTCGGATATGAGAAACCAAGCATCCTCAGGTGACATGTAGTGATTTCATTAAAAGAACTTGGATTTGAACTTCATGTCTGTGGGGCTTTTCCCATTTTTCTGACTTCATACTCAAACAAGAAATTAGGAGGAGTGACAAGCTACCATTGGTTAGGACTGTGAATCTTCACTAATGTGTTTTGGGTTTTTTTGAAGAGGATTGAAGCAGAAGTTATTTGAAGTAACGTATTTGCAGATCTCAATCTGACGAGAAGAAAATGTATCATAATTAGTCTTATTTCTACCCTAAGAGTAAAAAAAAAAGGTCTAGTATGCCTCAGCCTACAAGTGGGTTTCACTGTAAATATACAATAGCTACTGCGATTACCAGGACCAAGCGTGAGGCACGCACAAATCACAGGAATTGAACAGCTAAAGCCCTGCTCAATTTACTGAGAGGCTACTGAGCTTTTGATATGTCAAGATCTATTTGTCTAAACGTTATCTGTAAAAACAACATAATGTAGTGAACTGAGCCTGGGACTGTGGAGGCCAGAAATCAATATTCTAATCTTGGCCCTGCCTCAGATGCATTTGGTGGCTCCAGAGTAGTTGTTTAATCTCCCTGCATGCTTGCCAGAGATAAACCAGTTCAAATATAATAAACTCCACTGAAGAGCTGTGCAGATCAGTTCACAGCTTCTGTGTGCTTCTCTGAAGACCTGAGTTGTTTTATAAATATTACCATTACATGCAGGACTTCTGGAAGTTTGTCTCCAGGAAAATACATACCACGTATCTTTGGATCTGAAATTCCAGGTCTATTTTCTAGCAGATGCCCTCACCCCATGGAGGCTGCAAGCACAGCCTGGTGGCAGCACAGGAGCCACCAGAGTATCTGCCATGATAATATCATCTCTTTTTTTTCCCCCCCCCCCCCCCCCCCCAAATATGTTAAAACAGATGTTTTTAAACATTTAAAAAATGGTTCAGGTGTTTTCAGTCAGAGAGCATCCCCATTTTCATTCTGTCTGTGGCAGGAATAGACCATACTTCAACAGAAGTTATTTGCTTAATGCAGAAATAACAAAGAGAAGGACCTACAGTCTATTTATTTAGGAAGTAAGACTAGATAATAATTGTGATTCCTATGTGCTTAAAGTACTTGAAAACGTGCTGGGTTCCACTCATTTTCCCTAATATCATAATTTCCAAGTTATTATCTTACTAGAGGCTCAGCTGAGCCCCATTTGTTCCCAAGGATCTGTGAAGGGTTACCTGAGATGAGACAAAAGGTAGGTAAAAACACCCAAGTAAAACCACAATAATCTTTTTCAGCTTTTAAAAAACAAAACCAATGAAACAAGCAAACAAAATATCCACCAACCAACCAACAACATGACAAATTATCTTCTATAATATAGGAAAGGAGAGAAATACTGGCTTTATCCCTCTTCCGTGCAGCAAATGAGTTCCATGTACAGAGGACAAGAGTACCCATGTCCCAGCAAATCGTGTGCTTTTCCAGCCCAAAAAAGCAGCAGTTTGTGAGTTATTCTAGAAACGGCTTAAGAGCAGACATTTGGAAAATGCTAAGAAAAAGCAAGTGATAAAACGATAGGGCCTACATTTACTGGTATGTATATTCGTTTTAGCCATTAGTACCTGCAGAAATGAGTCCAGCACCTCTAACGGCCCTGGGGTTTGTCTCCTGTATTAGTCAGCCCTCGTGTTGCTGTTGTAATACAGTTGTTAGCACAGGCTGTGGCTGGCAGGTGGTAGCTACACCCGAACCTAGACAAGGTTTTGCACACCATCCGAAAAAGCTGGAAATCTCGGCTACGTTGAGCGGGGAAGCAGTGGGGAAAGCAGCGCGGGGGGTGAGGCACTGGCGGCAGCCCGGGGTTGCTAAGCACGCAGCCTGCTATGCTGCGGAGCCGGCAGGACCGGGAAAAGCCATTAAGTCTGGAAGCAGCTGAGTATTTAATAAGCTGCATGCGACCATGCATTTACATAGCTTAAGTTGTAGTAAAGCCCTAGCCGTACAGGGTCAAAAGTGCAGGGCTGGAGGGTTAAAGCCCACGCAGACGGCATCGTAACCTATCCTGTCCTCAGCGGAAAAGGACTTAGGGAAGAACTGCAAGAAAATGAGTCTCACTCCAACCAAGGAGAATTTTAAAGGCTGAAAGGACAGAATGTTAGAGATAATTGAAGTTAAAGCGCACGTGACCAGGTCTGGCAAAGCTCAGTTACACAAAAGTTGCAGGGTATCTATGTGCGCCCAATAAACCGAGCGTAAGGAGCGCAGGGGAAAGGAAAATGAGATTCCCCTCCTTCGTGGTTTACACATCTAAACCAAAATGACTCTCTGCTCCCCCTGTCTGTGTGACCTTAAGATTCTTTTATATGAATCATTTGACACTTACTTATTCCCCAGTGTGCACATTTAACCGCTTCCTCGGGAGTCATCTTCACCCTGACAGTGCCGGAGACCAGAGCCTGTCTGACGCGGTGGCTGCCCGCAGCAGGCTCTCCCTCCTCAGCAAAGGCTGTTTCAATACTTGCAGAGCCACCGGCTTCGGACAGGCCAGCCCATGTCTGATTCACTTCCTACAGTGTAAGCACGGGACTTCAGTGACTGTGCTTTTCATTTACACTGATGTAACCAAGACTGAAATCTGTCCCACAGCAAATATTTATCAGAGCATATCAAAGGACAAGCAGACCAGAAGAGAAACAAGCAAAACAGCGAGTGCCATTAAACTTTGCCAAGATAGATTTCAAAGTCAATGAAAACCACCCCAAGAGACACAGAGCTAAAATGTAGGACAAAGTAGAACACTGGAAAAAACAACCCCAAATTTCCAAACACTGATGTCCTACGGAACAATTTTTAATTACTTTCAACCTCCAAAGATTAAGAAGGAAAATCTGCACAGCACTAATAATTTATGAGCAAAGTCAATGATCACCCTTCTGCTGCTTTTGTTAACGTCTTGGCTTTGATACATCTGCCCAGCACGGCTACCTGCTCGGGTCAGGGACCCGTTCTACAGAGCAGTAAGAAACAGGACAACATCCACAACTGGCCTTCTAAGTAACATAAAATAACGGGATGCTACACTTCAATTAGATAATTAAAACTCTGTTGCTGCTTTGTAACGTGCCAAGGACACTCAGTTTCTTGGCAACAGACCTCTAATTTTCCTTCTTTGATATCCAGGTCACAGCCATTTGCAGGAGAGGCTCATTTCCAGCAGCAGCGCATGGCAGTGGCACACAACTTCCTGTCCCGCTGCTGGTATCCCCCTGAAGTTCAGCGTCTTTCGACTACATTTATAAAAGCTGTTAAACATTAAAGCCCTTATAAAGAGTAGTTTCTCAATGTTCACAAAAATCAGGGGACAGGCAAGCGTATTAAAAAATTAGACTGCTGGTTTTGCAGAGGGCTACTTCTTACATCATCAGCAATCAACTTTCATCCTGTTCCAGCTGAAAGAGAGAGAGAGTGGAAAACAACTTCATGCTCCGCTCTCCAGCTTCTTTGAAAGTTAGGTCTACCCCGTCCCCAACCATTTGCTATCATCCCCCCTTCTTCTGAGGAAGGGGAATGCTGTCCCAGAGGAGCTCTACCTGCTATCCAGATTAGGTGAGGAGATCACCCGAGTTCCTGAGGAGCGCTGACTCAGCCAGCTAGCTGAAGAAAAGCACGTAGCCCTGACTGCTTCCACCTCAGCTGCCATCGTTCCAATGGCGGAGCAAACTCCAGCCTAAGGATTATCAAACGGCATCAATCCATACGCAAGGCAGAGTTCCTCATTCCCAGCCCTGCGTGACCTGGAAAGGCCTAACAGCACATGCATGTTTTTGAAAACCAGATACTTTTTCACGAGAAAGGAATATAGAGCACGCTACCAAGGAGCGGGTGAGACAGATCACACAGGCCAGATGGTGGTCACACTGCCTAATGCACTGCTGGAAGGTGCCCGGCGAGTCTGGTGATGAGCAACAGAAGAACCTATATAGGATAATGCTCTTTGTTAAGTGCCAGCAATTTATTACACTCTATTCCTGAGAACAGCTGAGGTGAATTAACCACAGGAACCATTTACTATTCCTTCCGCCAGCCCTGAGATGGTATCTGTACCGCCGCTGCCGTTGATGGTACCTTCTGGGCAGATGTGAACTTGTTCAAAGCGAACCAAAAGCCAGCTGTCCAGGGTAGCCTAGTGCCAAACCCGAGCCAATAAACCACCCGGCGGGGACGTTAGCTTGTGCTTGCTGCTGCGCTGGCCATCGCTGGGGTTTTGGTCAACTTAGAACGTGTCCAGAACAAGCTTGCATCCACGTAACAAAACCAGAGCTTGACAAAGGTGATACACCAGGTGCTGCAGTAGCAGCGGGTTCAATGCTCCTCCCGCCAGCTGCTTCAAGCAAAGGAATGGTTGCCAGGAACATGCCCTCTGCAGAGCCTTTGTTCCCGCTTTATCAGATTAAAACAAGGTATTTGTATCTTCTCTTGTGTACAGCCTACATCCATTCTTACGTTACTGCCATTTACCTCTAAAAAACATCCCTCAAGTTAGATTCTTTTTTGTTAGAAAAAAACCATTGAGCAATTTCATGAAAACAATGCTGCAAAGCAAAATTTGGCAGAACACCTCGAGGTAGTATTTTTTCTTGCCCGTCCTGAATTTGATCTTGCACTAGGGACAGGTGAGGTAAACAAATCTGGATTGCCTTGATATTGTGGAACTGAAGCTGAGACAACACTGCTTTTTCTCCCAGAGAACAGCTTGGCCCTGTAAGATTGGCATTTCACGCACAGAAGGGGAAATCAATTAATTTTTACTTGGAGGAGGATCACTTCTTGCTACAGATGAACACATCTTAAATACTGTTATTATTTCATGAACTTCTGATGATCAGATAGTAGCCATTTTATACATGATCTCCCATGGAACAAAGCACACAAGTACTCCATGGTTGTTTTCACTGAGCCATCTACTCTTGAAGCATCACTGTCCACATCCAGTCATCTGCAGCATCTAATAAATAAACCATGGATCAAAATAGAGGGCAGGTCAGTCAGCCTCGGCAACCTGACCATTCTGTATGTGCCAACTCAGTAACACGGCCTGTTGTAGTCAGGACACAGGTATGAGTAGCATCAGACTACGAGTTAAGATTTTTTTCTGCATTTATTTGGGTTATCTTGTAAAGGGAACATTCCACAGCATGATGGCATGCAATTGCAACATACAAATCTGTCTGCAGAGGAAACGTAGTCGCCAGTTAAAACCCATCAAATTATTAGCAAGTTTTAGCCCCCAAAATTATGTACTTAAGTCAGAAAACAGGAAAAAGAAATTTAGCACTTTCTTTTAAATATACAAAGTCTTAATGAAGAAACTATTAGAAGTAATGCAGAATATCAAGTCTTTTTTTAAAAAAAAGCTCTCCAGAAAATATTTCAGACTTCACACAAGAAGCTTGTTAGGAGGCAGTTTTATTTGTTTTAGTACAGCTTGCTTTTATAATTTGATTTTAGATAATTTTTTTTCCCAGTTAATCATCATCTCTCTGTCTCATGTTTAGGGTTAAAAGGTGCCTACCACCTTTGTATTTGAGTAGTAAAGATTGCTGTTTTATTTTTATTTATTGAAATCATGACCTTCTCTATTACTACCCTAGATATCAAGTCAATATCTTTCCTGTTAACTCTTCACATATACTTTGAAATATTGTAGCCTACTTTGTTGTGGTCTCTCTATTTCAATTGTCGGTCTGATGCCAATGAATGGAGTAAACTCGGACTCCTTAGAAAGCATCACATTTCCCATCTCTGCAAAAAAGTTATTTTCTTTACTTCATTACTATTTCCCCTGATCGCTACCTCAAGCCTGTGACAATGACGTAGTCTTAACTCTTCACTGCTGTTTGGTGGCATTTCACCGACAGTCAGCACTTTGTTATCATTGGATGACTGCTCAAAAGACTCTGGAGAGCGATGCAATTTTTGAAATTCAGTTTTTAATTAACAGGTATTTATCTCTCAAATCATCCTGGCAGCAGTCTTCGTGAATGCGCATGGAAAGGAGTTCCTCTAATTGTAAAACTCAGGCTCCCTTTAATGCAGGATTAAGGCACACTAACCAAGAAACCTGCTGACCATTCTCTTTCTTTGGACCATTCTCCATCTAGAAAAGGAGGATCTCCTGACTTCCCAAAGGTATTAATAAACATTATACATATATCCATGACCACTGAAAGACTATATCCAGATTTAATTTTGATTGTAAATGTGGCAATGCCTGTGAATCAATCAAAAGAGTACAGATCTTTCAGAAAGATAAAATCACTTGTCACTGTCCTCCAGCAAAAAATGGAGATCTTTATGCTTCCTCAGTTGATGTTTCTTCATTCTCAGTATCCCTCACTTTCAGACACATGTGCTTCATCAACAGATTTTGTATGCCTCTCCCCAGCATAAATCCCATAATGCAGCTGGTCATCTTTTACAGTAGCCCAGGACATCTGCTTGGTGGAGAACCTTGCTGCCCACTCTCCGGAATTGCTGACAACAATGACACCCCCCAAGCCCCCAACTCGCGTCTTCATGTAGTCTAACGCAGTGTCAGCAGCCATCTCTGGTGACATTCCTGAAAAGAACAACAAGATAACTTCATGGTATCTGTCTGCAAGTAAGTTTTAAAATTCCCTTCAAGTTTCCCCCCCCCCCCCACGAAGCCAGCCAAATCTAATCCCTCCTTCAACTAAATTGGCAAGAAATTTCCAGTGCAGCAAAGGAACTGTTTATAGGAAGGCTCTGGACAGTTGCTAACAGCTGCTATGGTACGGTGCTACTACAAAGACAGGATTTGAATAGCTTCAGATTGTAATTCAGTTTCAGTGTTTGATATAGACTACCTCAACTCTGTGTTCAAGACAACATTTCTTATACCATCATTTGAAGGGAAAAATGGCAATCTGCAAGATTTCCATCAAAGGTTTGTCACAAGCTAGATCTAAAACATTTACAATTTGAAAAAAGCCCACATTAAAACAATCAAATCAAACAACAAACAAATCAAAAATTTCAATCCTCTATGTTCCAAGTCCACTGGCTGCAATGGAGCTCAAAGCCCGTACTTCATATTGTCATACTTTATCGAAAGCAGACATCAGCATTACTCTTCCTGAAACTCTGAAAAGTATCAGGCAAGATGAGGACTCAATGTACATCAGAGGACATCAGGAAAGGACCAGCAAAGCAACTTTGTATTTTCATTACACTTAATTCATATTAACGGGAATATTTTCTAAATAAATCAAAAGTTAATGTGTACATCATACACACAGGCCTGTAATAGCTGCAGAATATTTGTTCACTACAAGTCTGAATAGATATTCAGGAATGCAGTTGGCTTGGCCTAATTGTTCTAAGATATATACCATGGGTAATATTATGCAGCTTAGGTTGCAGAACAAAAACTGACCTTCATGCCTTCCCTGCAAATTTTGAGTTAAAACCAGACAAAACCAGCAGAGTCAGAATTATTCACAGCACTGCTGACTGACAGGATAAAGCTCCTTTCTCTGAGGTTACGAGTGACACTGTGACTATTCAAGTCAGTGGCACTGACTTCAAAGGGTCAGTATTTCACTCTCTGATTTTTCATCAAGACAACAGCTGCCGCCATAAGACAGAGATTCCAACAGCTGTTAAGACTGGCGAAGCTATTCACTCCTGAAATATGAAAGTAAATTTTGCAGCACTGGTCCAAAAGAAGATATTTACTATGTGAATTTCTGAATAGCTGAACACAATTATGAATAGAGCTCTATAGTTCTTCTTAAATATGCAACTTGGATTGACCGTTCAAGGACTCAAAAAGTTGTAATAACTCGAGCGTTTGTTTTCAGCACCTTCATGGAAACATGGGGTGGGGGATGGGGGTGTGGAAAAAAAGTCTATTGCTGACGTATTTTCCTGGCAGCCGACTTATACTTCTGGGCAGGATGAATGAAGGTAGAGCAAGTACAGGCAGGGTGAACAAGTGCAAACCAATTAAACACGCACACATGTAGGTTCATTTTCTTCCTACCCCTGGGTTTTTTCTTTTTTGTTTTTTTCTCAAATAAACTTTTTAATTTGAGCCTCATTTGCCTTTCATACTGATTTATCACAAGCCAGATAACTGCTATCAATGCATAGGTTTTGCAATGCAGTTAACTTCACGCCAGAGGAGAAACTGGTTTACACAGTTTAGACTAAATACAGCTTAGAAGGCCATTCACAAATTAAATACCTAAGGACATTAAATACAGAGAGTAAGGGGAGATCATAGTGTGTTAAAGCTTTGGAAAATAATTTGTAGGTTGTATTTTATGCTGAAACTACCATATTAGCCACAAGATTTACAGAGAAAGGCATCCATCATATGCAAACTGCTCTATAAAGCCTAACAAAAATATTCTTAGCTGTTACTTGCCTCTCTACTTACTGCCTCTCCAATGAAAATGTAAATTGAAAGTTTTCCAACTATTTCCAGTTCAGTTGATCTCGAAGTAAGTTACACTGTACTGCCCAAAAGCTATGGCTTTCTAAAAATAATGGTGATGTCTATATTAATGGTTCTTCAACTGCATGCAACACAAGTATGTTGTCTGGCTATGTTTACAGGCTGCAATATAATCAAGGGTTTAGATGACAGACTAACTCATGAAGGTAAAACTCCAAAGGTTCATCCCACAGTCAGATTATATTACAGACACATAAGACATACTGTGTCAGCTGTTTACTACATACCCACCCAGGCAGTTTAGTATATTTTCCAAAACAAAATGGAAGTTTAAATCATAGTTAAAATGTCTTAAAAGCATTTCTGTTGCTATAAGCAGAGTTTTTAAAATAAAGACCTTTACAGTTTTAGAAGGGTGATATCCTATGCTTTCTTATTTCAGCTCCAGTTATCTATTTCTAGCCCTCCCCTCCTTGTTTTCTATTTCTTTGTTCAAAAAATTTTAGTTTAAAATGGGAAAAAAAATATTGAAGAGAACTTCAGTTAAACAAAGTAGACAATAATATCTTTTAATGGACATTGATCTAAAGCATGATTAAACGTCAAGCAGCACAGATATTTCTGTCCACTTAATGCTATTTTAACTTTATTAATACTTTAGTACTTTGTTTTGTTTTCAGAGAGGTGACCCATCCACATACCCCTGGGAGCAACTTTTCTGACACCTGTTCTAGGATGATAGCACATAAACCAAAACCTGTCATTAGGCAACATTTCCTATCCTTGTTATTTCAGCTTACAGAAAGTTTGAAATATACCTTGCTCCATGTGATAGAGGATCAGTCGAGCTAAGACCACCTTCATAATGCTCTCCCCATGTCCTGTGGTTGAAGTGGCACCAGAACGGTTATCAGCATAACCTCCACTTCCTTTTAAGAGGAGGGGGGGGAAAAAAAAAAAAGCAAAATTCTGTTTACAATTTACAAGTTCTGCATTGTTTAAAATAGGTACCAAACATTTCTTTCTAAAGGTCCGGCAATTCTGTGCACTTCTGGGAGCAAAGTCTAAGTAACAAATGTCTTTCTCATTTCTGCATCAGTCTGAAAATATATGAAAGAGATCAGGAACAGCTGGATTAAGTCAGTTGCCAAGTTGAGAGGGCTAGAAGACTAGCTGTCTGCTTGTGGTTCAAGAAGCAGAAGCAGGCCAACACGCCACAGGGGTAGGCAAAAACATTTTCTAGAACAGCAGGGGGTGGTATACTGAGGATCCGCGAGATAGGAACGGGATGCAGAACGCCAGGTCACACAGCATTACCAAATGAGAAGATATGAAGGAAGACCTTGCGAGGACATTGGTCAATCCACCACAGTTTGAGAGGAACTTATCCACAAGAGCAAAAGCAGAAAAGAGATTTTAAGAGCCTGGGCTCTAGTGAAGCATCGCGGAGTACCCCTGAAGAATCCTGCAAGTCCTCACCACAAGCAGACTGTTTCTTCTGTTGAACTCCCACCCACCTCTTTTTTTTTTGTTTTGCTGGCACATTCCACACCCTGTTCTCCACTAAGCTTCTGCTTGCTCAACACCCATGTTTCTAGCACATCTCCTAAGAAAAATATTTCCCAGGAGCTGGGGAGGAGCATACCACAGCATTATAAACAAGGTACTGGGGGAGGGGAAGGAGGCATAGAAGAGCAATGAAAGTTTCGTCCCTTTTGTACTTTCTTGATCAGATCAGACCCCTTCAATGGACCCTGATTTACATGTGGTAAAACACTGCCAGACCAGTCTGTCAAAGCCCCCTTTCAAAAGGCTCTACTATTTAAAAGAACAGCTAGCACTTCTGTATCCAACCCTGCAGATGTCTAGTAAGAGTGAAAGTTGCAAGCAATATGCTCAACAGTGCCCAGTTTCACTTGTCCTTCACAGACCTATGTGCCATACTATGGGAGCCCTGAGTACGACCTACGTAAGAGAAGGGTATTCGCAGTCAGAAGGCTGCAGTCAGAAATGAAGCTGAAAATCATAGTCAAAATGCAGAGGGTACCAAAATATTAGCAACCTAGGGTGCGAGACAAAGTTAGTATTAGTTTTATAGTAATCATGTACTGCTGACAGCAGTGCTATTTGAGTTTGGAACGTGTTTTACTAAAAATAATTACTTTCCAAATCCTAACTGTATGGTAGAACCCTGAAGCAATCAAATGGCAAGTCTGTCCCACGAGAGGAAGAAGTCTGGGGAAAGGATTTCAAGTGTCTCTTTATACTTGGATAAGAGATCTCTTAAAATATTTCCTTTATTCCACTCCGCATTTGTTAGGCACTGAGGCATTCTTATCAGGGCTCTCTAAGAACAGGAATTTACTCAAAGTTGCCAGTCATTTTACCATTCTGGCTCACTGATAAAACAAATAGTAATTACAATTACACCTACTTCCTTAAGTATCAAGAAAACCGCATCTTAGTATGGAACAGGCTACATTTTTTGACACAGCTGTAAGCATGGATGTACAAAAGGAGAGCTTTATCAGAACGAACAGAAAGGAAACACAGAAAAAAAATTATGTTAGCATTCAGGAAAGGACAAAAAAAAGAAATTCCCATCCCCATTTTCCAGGCAGAAATGTTGGATGACAATGACAACACTACTCCTCTACTCCCAATCCTTACTTGCAATCTCCCTGTTGTGTTAAGGAGCCTGAGCTTTGATACATTTGAACATTTGACCTCCATTTCAAACATACCAGTATTTATGTTTCAGGTCACTAAAGAAAAAGAGAATGTGCAATACTTTTTTTTTTTCTTCTTCTTTTTTTCTTTCTTTAAATGAGATACCTCCAAAAATGAGAGGCGAGACCCCACACCCCATACCTATGCATGCTGTGTCACCAACACGGCCAATCAGTTTATTAGAGAGTCCTCCAGTGGATGTTGCACAAGCTACGTTTCCTTCCCTGTCTATAGCAACAGCACCGACTGTTCCAAGGTCTCTGCCAAGAAAAACAGTTCACAAAATTAGGTAGAATTAAAGCATACCTGCCAAAGCACGTTGCATTTATTTTCCAGGTAGCTTTAAAAAAAAGATTACTGCAAAAAAATTACTGCTCATCATTAAGCTATTTTTTTACCATGCTTCTCATTATAAAAATAACAAGCAATATGTAACAATTCTCATAGATTTATATTTAATAGAGTAGAAAACACTTGATTTATTTTTTATCTCCCCCCATGACTTGTTTACCTTCATAGTGTGGAAATTTCGACTTGGGGAGGAAAAAACCCACAAAACAAAAGCAGCCAGGGCAGAAGTATTTCTAGCCACCAGTTCTGGAATAGTTTTTTGGCTGTGACACACCTGACACACAACTTTCCCCTAAACAGCAACTCAAAGACGCAAGAATTGTCTCCACTGTCTCAACGGGAGGTTAACCGGAATTATTAATGACAATGCACGTACATCAGTGAATACAGAAAAGGAAAATAATGTTATGAATGCACTGAATCATTTCCTTCCTGTTCCTCCTCTTTCCTCTTCCTTATTCCTCTAAATGTTTGAATGCTACAAAAAAAAAGTTATTTACGTGCCTTTCAACTAGTATTGTTCACAATGCATCATTAATACATATTTTCATCTTTGTACTCCGTAGCTGTGCAATCTTGAGGTTTACATCACTTGGCCAGTAGAATCTGTGGGAACCTCACAGTAGCTTCAAAATCTTCATGCCCTGAAGAAAATAGAAGTCTCAACTACTGCTTTATTTCTTCGGCACAGAAAAGTCATATAAAATAGGCTGCTTAAAATACACCCGTGTGTTCACGCCCAGACCAAAAAAGGCTATTGTAACTTACTGTAACAGTTGCTGCACTGAGAAGCAAGACATTACTGAGAAGCAACAGTCTGAGTGTCCACATATTCCAGTCTTAGCAATTCCTGTAGGAACATAAAACTGTATCTGGCTAGGAGACGTGTACCAAAAAAATCTAAATCCCTCAACTCAGGAAAAGAATTTGTAACAATCCTTCAAGAAACTGCCCAACAGATGACTGGAACAGGAATACCTTTTCAAGTTGCCTGCGCACCGGTGAAGGCCTCTCTATAACCCCACAAAATCTGAGCTAATTAACTCAAAAAAAGTCTTTGTGTACCATGAAACCCACAGTCAGTTTCTCGGAGAACCAACTTCCTGTTCCCTCCTGCTTATGTAAAATAGGATACTGTCAGTCCCTACATTTCATTCACAGCAATTCAAAGTTGACTGATGAATCACAGGCCTTACAAACTGCTCTGACATTTATGTGGAGATGGACCTCATTTCAATCTGATATGATGGTGCAGATGGGCTTCCCACCCATCCATCTGTTACTAATGATACGCTGAAAAGAGTATTAGTAAATCCAGTACTCTCTTGCACACTCATGTGGCACCCTCCAGCCAACTAAAGTTAGATCCTCCTGAGAAATTAAGAAAGGTGCATCCAGGTGGGTATTTTCCTAGATACGTAGTTACCTCAAGCAAATGTGACAATAATGAAAGTGCACAGATCACATACACAGCAGCTATCTGTTTTCATACAAAAGCTCAACTGGTGATAGATAACAAAGTGAATGTGTTCGACACACCTTATCTGCAGTGGAGCAAATAGACCACTACACTCTGTTTCTTTCTGCTCCTTTAAACTTTTTTGTTGCTTCAGTGTCACACGTTTTCTTTGTTCATCTTCAGAACAAAGGCGAAGGAAATCTAAACAACCTGTTGCATAGCCAGCTGACTCAGAAACGTCACCAAGGCAGGCAAAACTGGCCAAGTAGAGATGTCAGATTATAATCACCTCTCTAGTGTTAGCTAGTGACAGCAGCAAGAACCTCAACAGGTACCTGTAGTATACCAGAGGATGCTATTAGTAGTGGTAATTTTGTTCAATCAAGAATTATTTTTATGCACTGCATACACTGTGATGCAGAATGGGTCACTCGGATTTGTTCATGCCCTTTTGCCTAAATCTTTCATTATCCAGTACCCATGAAGTTACGTGTACTTACTCTAACCCCTTCAATTAATAAGACATCTGCTATTTTGTCTCTTAGCCCTGCATCAGTAGTAGGGTTTTCTGTTGATTGCTGTCAGTTGTTCCTCAAGTTAGTCTTGAGTGGAGGCTGGACACAACTGCCTTTCCGTGGGGTTCTCAGACAATCTCCAGCAATTCTTGACAAAGGTATGGTCAGAATGTTTGGAGCGAGAGACTGAAGATAACACAAACCACACCTTATTCTCAGCAAAAGGTGTACAAGATGCCACATTGTACGTGCGATGGAATCGTAAGCTTTTAGCATAAATGAATACAGGCTTCCAACGAGCAGAAGAGAAAGGTCTCTCTCCTGGAGACACCAAACTGCTTGGAAAGCAGTGAACCCCCAAGGTCTCCAACATCATTAGGACCAGAAGACTAGAAGTAAAGTACACACCAACCTTCAAATTCCCAGTATGATCCGGTATTATGCTGCCTCTGACTAATACAATTTTACCTTTTGTCTGTTCACCTCAGGCAAGTTTCTGTGTAATCACTATGGACGTAACAGGGAAAAAGAACATTTCACACGTTATACAGGAACAAATAGGCTTGCATAAAAAAAACCCGTTTTCAACTTTGTGAATTGGTGCTGATGTTTTGGGCACCGGTTGTCAGAGAAAGAAGAGCGTGGCTAAGACAAGAAAAAGTCTTGAGCCTTTCAGAAATACACAAGGTACCTATTATCAGGTATTCCAGAACAAGGCAATGCTGAAATTTAAGATGCCTGACACTGTTGTTAAGAAAAAAAAAAAGCAATTAAGCAGTTTTAAAGAATGAATGGAGACTCAGATGCCACACCATGGCAGTAGGGGCTATGCCATCCTCAAAATTCTTCATAATTGATTATAATACCGCACAGTCCTTGGATAGATCATGGATCAAAATGGATACAAGATGAACTATGACTAAGTAACCTTACAGTCAAGGAACAACTTTGCTTTGTTTACAAGACTATATTTACACTTGCCTCATGAATTTGTTTCTCCTTCTAGCAATTTACTGAAAGTAACATATAGCTTGTAGTTTATAGCCTCATTTCAGGGATTTTAATTAACGTGACCACAGAAGAAATTTCCACCTTTTGATCTACAAATTCTTCAGCTCTGCTTCTCTCATTACTACTATTTCACAGAACATACAAACATGTAATACAGCATTCATGTAATGTAATACAGCGTCTTCCTGTGCCAAAACCACTGAAGAACAAATGGAAGCTCCTAACAATTTTGTATTTATGCCTACCTCACAGGCATAAAAAATATTTCTGACAATTGTCCTCATGATTGTCCTTTCCTGCCCACCTCACTTCCATCTCTACTTCATATGTGACTTGCTTACTTTTCAAGTGACTTTCATTCTGCTGTTCTCCAATACCATCCAGTAGCATCTCTTTTCACACCCACCACTACACAGAACTTCTTGGTCATTTTTTAGATTTCTATCTACAACAACAGTCACAACTGGCACTCAGAAGGAGTTACGGGTCAAAATCTGATGTTGTTTAACTACCTAATCCAGTTTAAAGACAAATCTGATCATCTACTTAACCAAGATCAGCTTTATTAATTTTTTTTTCATGGACTTGTTTTAAAATGCAGACTGAAGATTTTTTTAAAATCACAGTTCCTCCAAGGACAAGAACTATACAAAGTGATAGCTGCTGTTTGTTAAAGCTGCTTTATGCTCTTCTATAACTGGTGATTTTAAGAGCAACAAGTTCTAACTTCGTCCTCCGTTAATGCCGGAACAGCTATGTGACCGACAATATTCTTAAGGATCAACAAGTTTGTTCCAGTAACTGACACTTGAGCAAATTCATCGAAAGCTTGATTTTTCACTACTTTCACTGGGGACATACTGTGAAGACTGCATCAAACCTATTACCACTTGAAATTGAATTGTTCTCTAGTCTGAATACAGGCCTTAAAGCTTTGCTGGGTTTTTGTGGCTTTGTTTGTTTGTTTAACTGACAGCACAAATTAAGTTACCCAAACTTCAAAAGAAAAAAATATTTTTCAAAACCCCTACTTCTGAAACTCTTCAGGGTTGGAATCTGGCTCAAGATTCTTCTTCCATCTCTCCCGGGATCTCTCGGTTATGAGTTTCTCCCCTGGAGTCTCAGGAATACCCATGGCCTGAGCAAACAGGTGTGCACCATGGTCAGTCAGCAGCATGTGCTTCGTCTGCAGAAGACAGGCAAGAGATTCATTGACAATTCTTGTTTTGCCTTGTACTGAGCAGTTTTGTATAAGCACTCTTTATTTTTAGAAGTATCCACAAAAAGAAAATCAGAAATCATCCTGTTTCATTTTTAAGCTTTCTAGATTTCTTTACCTATATCCTCTTCCACTAGCTGAACAAAATTTCAGCTGTCCAAAACACAAACTTTCATCATTAGTAGAAAAGAACTGCATTTATCTAATTAATACTTATTATAATGGGAGAAGAAAAATTGCTAAATTTGCTCTTTGGCATGCAACTCCTTTGTACTGTTTCCAGTCAATCATCAAATCACTACTGAACTGTTTTGTCCAGTTAACTAAGAGATTTAGAAGGATTCTACTCAGAAGGAAAAAAGGGTAAATAAACTCCTGCTCTGACTGAAGGTACTCGTAGCTCCTAAGAGTAAACCAAAAAATATAAATATCATACACTAAAGGTTTCTTAACATCAGCCGAGCCATTTTATTTTAAATACTTCCTTTGACTAGCTGCTACTCTTACAGACCCAGAATTTCAAATTTAAGAACAGAATACTGTTCTAATGGGTTTGATGTGTCCCAGACAGGCTGGAGAGCTGGGCAGAGAGAAACTGTATGAAATTCAGCAAAGGCAAGTGTAGGGTCCTCCACCTGGGGAGGAATAACCCCATGCACCAGTACAGGTTAGGGGCTGACCTGCTAGAAAGCAGCTCTGCAGAGAGGGACCTGCGAGTCCTGGTGGACAACAGGATGACCACGAGCCAGCAATGTGCCCTTGTGGCCAAGAAGGCCAATGGCATCCTGGGGTGCATCAAAAGGAGTGTGGCAAACAGGTCGAGGGAGGTCATCCTTCCCCTTTACTCTGCCCTGCTGAGGCCACAACTTGAGTACTGTGTCCAGTTCTGGGCTCCCCAGTTTAAGGACAGGGAACTGTTGAGAGGGTACAGCAAACAGCTACCAAGATGATTAGGGGGCTGGAACATCTTTTTTCTGAAGAAAGGCTGAGGGAGTTGGGTCTTTTTAGTCTGGAGAAGAGAAGACTGAGGGGGCATCTCATCAATGTCTACAAATACTTAAAGGGAGGGTGCCAGGTGGAGGGGGCCAGTCTTTTTTCAGTGATGCCTAGTGAAAGGACAAGAGGTAATGGGCACAAACTTGAATAGAGGAGTTGCATCTGAACACAAGGAGGAACTTCTTTCCTTTGAGAGTGGCAGACCACTGGCACAGGCTGCCCAGAGAGGTGGTGGAGTCTCCGACTCTGGAGACATTCCAAACCCGCCTGGACACCATCCTGTGCAACCTGCTGTAGGTGGACCTGCTCTGGCAGGGGGGGTTGAACCAGATGATCTCCAGAGGTCCCTTCCAACCCTTAACAGTCTGTGATTCTGTGACCAAAAAATGTTTGCTCTCTTCTAACAACATTTACAGAAGCCCGATTTTGATTCCTTTATTTAGCAAAGCACTTAGACCAGACTGTAAGTCAACAATCTTAGTTAAATCCATGCTTCAAAGTCTGTACAGCTTGGTTAATTCCTATTTTAAGAGAAACCTGACAGATATATTTGTTTCATTAATCCTTATACTTTAGTAGGAGCTCCAAAATGTATTTTTTTTTTTTAATTCTGCATCCAAAAATAAGCATCAACTTCTTGGACCACTACACAGCTGTTAATTGCTCGTCAGAGCCCAGGAAGGTTTTGGAGGAGCAATGGTCTGACTATACAGTATGGAGTCATTTCAGAGCACAGCACCTAACTTAAAGCAAGCTTTCAAGTCCATGCAGCAGCACAGCACACAGGTACCGGCTGAGGTCCAAAAAGTAGAACCACGTGACGCTGAAGGCAGCAGGCTTGCAGAGCCTTGCAGAGCACCGCAGCCGCACATACTCAGCTCTCAGCCTGAAGCGAGGATGCCAGAGGTTGGATATTTCTGTATCATGCTGCATTCTGCAGGACATCTACAGTCTCAAAGCTTCAGATCTTTTAAGATGCTCCAGACCATCAACTTCTGTTGATTTCTAAAGCAACGACAAACAATCACTGCCACAACTGACCCATAGCACTGCCTTGTTTTCAAGGATTCCAGCCAAACCTCTTCCCAAACCACGGATACTGACTGACCTCTACTTAAGCCTGTAACCTGTTACAGCCTCTGCACTAGCCCCTTCAGACAGTTACAGAAGTGGGAAATGTAACTGCGCCTTAGAAACATTCCTGATGTGGTGGCCCTAACATGAAACACTTTTGAAAATTTAAATGCCTTTTTATTAACAAATTTAGTTGTCAATTCATGAGAGGATTGCTTTAGGGAACAAGAACAAGGGTTACAAGGAAGAAGCCCTGTCTATATGTGAACGAGTGAACAACAGGCTTACATGCTGAGTGATGTTACCAGACAATAAAAGATCTACCTATTTCTAAATAAGCTAGAGTTCTTCGACTTCATAGCCAACTTCTTTGTGCAATACTGCCCCCCTCTGCCACTAAACCACCAGAAGCACATGATCCGATAATTCAAATCGGGTTTGGTGAGTTTTTTTAATTTATTTTTTTTTTTAAATACATGGCACTTTTTACTTTATCTGTATCAGGCTGTGTCGTCCATCACTTGCTCTCTTCAGCAACTGAGACTCTATACCATCCTTTAAATAAGTTTTTAAAAAAAAGTTTTATTGTAAAAAAACTGAATTTTTTTCTTAAAAGTTTTTCAAAGGGTTCCCTCCCATTTACAGATTCTGGTAACAAACACATGTTCCTAAGCTGCACTAACAAGAAATACTTGCATATAGAGGAATAAACTTTATGATAGGGTAGTTTGGTTTTTTTGGTTTTTTTTGCAGTCCTCGCTGAAAAGAAGGTATCTTAAGGAGAATTTTAATTTGTTTTTCTCTTCAATATACCTTGTCAATCAAACGAGCTGGTAGAACACTACCAAACAACCCAAAACCACATTTTTCTGGCTCATCATTCTATACTTTTATGAACATGTTTGCTAACTTTAAGTGCCACACTTTTCTGGGATGCAATTATACAAAGTAATCCAAAAGAACAAAAAACGAACAAAAGGTTCCAGAGATCTGACTAACAGGCAACAAACCTTGTCAAGTTTTGTTAATTTCAGGGAAATGGGAAAGAGAAAAATTGCACAAATTTCTGCAGCTGGCCTAAAATTCAGACCATCACTGTTCTTTATTTAACAATCCTGTCAGTGCACAGAACATAGCAAAAATTTGCACCTTTGCCTTAAGAAGTCTCTGTTACAAGCTAAATTCTCCTTTGTCTAATGTAAAGGGCTGGACGTATAGTAGGGGAAAAAATATACACTGTTCACATATACCACTGAACCACGCTCTAATGTTCCTGAGATGCCCATCTAATGAAGGGCATTAATAATGAAGGGGATTCACATGCTCCATTTAAAAAAAAAAAAGAAAAATAGCCATTTCAACATATTCTACTTTTATTCATGACAAAGAAGAAAAAAATCAACAAGAATTTAACTGCTTTCTCAAGGATTTTTTGAGCTAGTTAATGCACTAAATGCCTTCCATCTCCAGAGGCTGCCATGTTCAATAGCACAGTAAATCATGAGTGGAAGTTATTTTCATGCCCTTTCTTCTACCCCATGAATTTGGACAAGTTTGAGCCCAGTGAGAATGTGACAGCACACCGGGTGAACATGTGCAACAACAATCTAGAAGAGCTACACTGGCCACCAGATGGAGCCCATATTGTTCCATAATAGTAATGGAAATAAATTACAAGCAGGTGGGGAGGGGTTTTTTGGTTTGTTTTTGGGAGCTGCATGTTTCAAAATTCCTTAAGGCAGGGACTATCTGAAAACCACTGGAAAATAAACATTCTAACATGCTCAGGACACCAGGAAAACTAGTCTTATTACCCATGGGTCACATAGGTAAAAATATTTTTGATTATGCACAGTAAAACAAAACAAAATACACTCTGAAATGTACTGTGAAACGTCCTGGGTTGGTGTCCCAAAATTCCTGTCCATGATGAACAGAAGAGTAACATCAGTTGGTAAGCCCACTTACAACACCTAATGGAGAAACAGCAGGAACTCACCTTGAGATATATCAAGCAATTTAGGCCACAACATTTATATTTAAACTTTCTCATCTACACAGAATTTTTTTGCATCTGGCCAAACAGTAATACACTTTATCATAAAATTTCATGGTTTTAGGCCTACACCATTATATTTGGTCCTGTACAGTTAAATTTTATGATTTTCTTTCAAATTTAGCCTCAACATTTTTGAACACCGGAAGCACCACACAATGACCACACACAAGACTGACCTTAGACAAGACAGACAAAGAAAAGGCTTTTTTTGTCTGGATTTTTTTGTTTTGTTGGTTTGGGGTTTTTTTGGTTTGTTTTTTGTTTGGTGACTTTTTTTGTTGTTTTTTTTTAAAAAAAAAAAACACCTTCAAAAAGTTATGTTCTCAAAAACCAACAGTGTTGTTTTGACTTTAATGTTGACTTAAATGGGATTTTGTCACGGAGAAGACAACAGAAAAAAATAAAAATCAGTGATTCTGGAATATGAACTGAACAATGGGCATTAAAAGTTATCTTCAAGAAAAATATCCCCAACAAAACCCCAACAGTCGCCCCAACATGCTAGAAGATCTCTCTCCACCCTCCACCTACATTCTCAAATTTTGAAAAATTTGGACTTGTGAAGCCATCTACCCATTATACGTCTTTATTTGTTCTAGCTAAATGACGGAATAAAACCCATAAGAAGGAACAAAAAGCTTATTCATTCAAAATTTTAACACTGTTGTCTAGCAAACATACATTTCACTGAAGTATTTATACTAACACTTTAGTGAAAAGTTCTTGTTTTAAAAGCAGAATTATCTTCCAATTAAGGGCAAAAATAATTATCTTCTTTGGAAGCTGTTGAGGACAAATTACATTTCAATCATCTTTACAGATCACCAAAAGAGGTTTTGTTTCCTCAAAAGTCACTTTGAAAGGTTAAAGAAACATAAATCCTCTTTGTTAATAAGTGATTTTGCAAACACGAACCCTTTTCAAAAGTGGGGCAGTTGCACTAACAGGATGAAAAATATGAACTCCAAAGATAGTATAAACTTTTTGACCACTGTCACAGCCTAGTAATGGTAAAACAGATGCACATATCACACAAATGACTTGCTCCATCCTGAGCCATACCACTTGCACCACTTCTGAAAAACCAGAGAAGTCTGCTGCAGCAGATATTGGAGGGACTTCTTAGCAGAGTAAGGTGTGATCGATTTTACATAGAAGGTTAAGTAATAATCATTTTGCTGGCCTGGTAAGTTTGATTCTCTTGGAAAATCTGTCACCATCACATAGTGCTGCTAACATTACCTTCTGCTGCTGGAAGATCATGACTTTGCACTAACACTACCATCTGATTAGGTCACAATGGAGAAGGCTACCTGGAACAACGCAAGATGTTTACATGGCCAAATATGTTATTGAGTCATTTAATTTAGTTCCATGTCATTGCAAAGTCAACAGTATATTATCCAACTTTAATCTTGCAAGATCAAGCAGAAGACTTGGTGACAGCGTAAAAGCTCTTCAAAAAATAAGTGAACAAAAAAACCTCCTGTAGCTGTGGAGCTACAGGAGATCAACGTGTATAGATCAATTTCTCCTTGAGCTTCCAACTGCATGGCAGAACTTATGTTTCCTTGGAATGTTATTTTTAATAAATACCTCTCAAAATCCCTTAGAACAAACGTTTTTCGTGGTCATGACCATAATTTCCAAACACTACCATCCTTTTCTCCCTTCTTTCCTGCTTTAAAGTACTACACAAACATCATCAATGAGGTGTATCAATATACTGGAAGAAGTTCTGAGGGAAAAAAATGTGTCATACTCAAGTAAGTATTCCACATACCTTTTCCATGACCAGTCGAGCAAGTTTTATTGGGTTTGCTATACATTTAACTGCAGACACTGCTCCAGAGTCTAAATTTTTTCCATCCATGATAATGGCATCCATTTCTACTTCACCTTTTTCATTTAGAACAGATCCACAGCCTAAAGACCAAAAAAAAAAAAAACCCACACAAAAAAAAAAATCAGGGAGGAAGGGAGAAAGAAGAAAGTCATTAAGAGCTAACCATCAGGTGATTCAATTATTAGATCTCATCAAGCAAACTTTCTCTTTCCCAGTTTGTTGTCTCAAAGTATCTCCTGAATACAAACAAAACAGCAGAAACACTGCTGAGTATAACCACAAAATCCAACCATTAACGGAAGTCTCACAGGGTACATCATCTACTTTAAAATTGAGTTTTACTTTATCAGATGAAAACCACAATTCCAATCCATCTGAAAATGATATAGTAGGTATGAAAGTTAAAATGACCAACAATCATGAACAGAACTCTCTATCCTCCAGTGCGTTTCAAGTGCACATAAATCTATTTTACCTTTACAGTTCTTCCAAAGGAGGACACAACATAACCCAACAAAATAGCGCAGTGTTCAATCCTATCAACAGATTAACGTCACACAGCATTCCAAGAAACTGCCAAAATTGATGGCGCAGAATAAAAGTGCCCATGCATTCGTGTAACAAAAGCTTGAAATAACAAGTTCTTCATTACCAAATAAAAACAGTAGATGAAGGAATTAAAAAAAAAATAATCAGGTAATAAAGCGTTGGGTAGTTATTTTCTTCTATAATTATCAGTGCTATCACTAACCTAATTGAAAACTAATGAGATACAAAATGAGACAATGCAAATAAGTGGGTTTTTTTAAGAATGCCAATAACTATCACAGGGGAATAATCAGTTCTAAGTCAAGTGCACAAGCCTTGCTAATAAGAATGGAGAAGACTAAACTTAAAAAGAAGTAAGAAAAACCAAACCAAAACATGACAGACTTCCACAGTAGCTCAGGCAGAAAGGCTTGAACATTTTATAGAGCTGAAACAGTGAAGAGAGACAGGTGCCCTCTAAGAACAATTCATTCCACTTGCTTTAGAGAGCTGTATGGCCACCCTTCCTCATTCCACTGACCACCATGAAAGCCTGCACACCACAGCAAGGCTAGATGCTAAACTTCAGGCTATCTGAGGTAGGATGAGTCCTTCCTTCTATGGTTACAGACTGCCTTTCACCTACCTTCCAGCAGACTGGGTAGGGACTACCTGCCTCTGAGGCCATGGTGTTCAGTGGCAGCTGCACTGGGGAAAAAAACCAAAACCAAACATCTGGCTCACTTGTGAGGCAAAGGGACAGGGAAAAAAAAACAGAGAAAACAGAAGACAGAAAATCTAAGGAGATACAAATAACGAACATGTCTGACATTAGCCAAATCACAGCAGCGGCACTGAGAGGAGCATTCCAATTCCCTCTATTTACAGATAGACAGATCTGTCCTCTGTCCTGCAACCGCCAAGGAAAAAAGAGTGTGTAAGGTATACTATAACAACAGTTCTTATATCTGGAGCATTCACACCAAAGAGATCACATAAAGGATATGTCGCCAAGGCCACTTCCTTGTCACAAGGAGAACTTGAAGCATTTTAAGACTGCAGAAGTCTTACGCTATACAAGTCACTGAAATGGTAGTTTTATACAACAGTATAGCTTCTGAGCCCCTCCACCAAGCCAACATCAAGATGCATCTACACAGCATGGTTAAACCCTGTAATTCAAAAAAGGACACAACTTGATCCTTGGGCCCATTCTTCCCAATCTTTATTGCTGTCTCCTAGCAATGTCTTTGTTTTCCTAGAAAATATTAGAGTAAACTGCATTTTCTTTTACAAAGATAAATACCACACGGTGAGCTTGAAACAGCCACTCCAATCAGGACCCTCTTCACATAGCTTTCAGCTCATTTTCACCAGCTACTGAGAGCAGCTGTATCTAACACAAGTGTTAACACAATTAGAGGTATCTGTAAGTGATTACCAGAGTACTTGCCATTTAGATCAGCATAGTCAAACTTGAACAAGGGTTTACGGCTCAAGTCCAGTTTAAGCAAATTTTGCTAAAAATTGCTCATTTAATACACTACAAACAAGGTATAAATATTGTTAGAACAAACTGAAGTAAATACCTTTAGACAAAAAAAACAATTCAACATGTATTTAATTAAGGATAAATACGACTATGAAAAAGCGCGTCACAACCACATATTGCATTTCGTAAGTTCAGCTAAATGTTAAGGTATAACTGTATTATCAGTCATTGGATATGGCAGAGTCTAAGGTTCTATCCTCAAATATATGACCATTCTTAGAATAGTAACACTGCTCATAGGTGTCAGTTCAATGATGGCACGCTGCAAGACAGCAGGGCTCAGAAAAAGCAGTGACAAGATCCCATGTAAAGGTTTAAAAAAAACCTGAATGAAAACTACAGAATATTGCTAGTTATTGTGATCCTACTTAGGTGGTGTAGTTTGGGCCAGATTGGCCAATTCAGGCAGAATGACAGATGTTTTCTCTCCTGCCCCGCTTCGAAGGGAGGCAGGAGAGAGATAAAGAGACTTCTGAGTTTAGAAGGAACAAAACTACTTTAATGAAATATTAACAATAAAATAATAATTTAAAAAAAATAATGAAATACATACAAAACTGTATCAAGCTCCCAGGATGACAACCATGTCACCAGCAGGCACTGGGGAAGTCCCAGACTGGACTCTGTGATGGATGGGAGCTGGATTCTGGATCTGGATTCAGGATTGGGATCAAAGACAGACAAACAGACAGAGTCCTCCTTGGACATCAGCCACTGAAGAAAGAGAGCTGACCCTTTGATCCCTCAGCTTTTATACTGAGCATGAGGCAGATGGGCTGGAATACCCTGTGGGTCAGTTTGGGTCACCCGTCCTGTCCGCTCCTCCCCACAGGTGTGACCCCGCTTCGCTTTTCTGCTTCCAACCCTCCAACGGGGCGAACAAAAAAGTTGGATGGCCTCGGTTGTTCTAGCAATAAGTATATGCAAGAGCCTCTCTGCATACCGTGCCTTGGCATCAGCTATAAGCACTGGTCTTAGTCTTCTGCACAACGTGCTGTTAATTTCAATAGTTAGATGAGGCCTAGCTAAACAGTAAAGTTACTGAACAAAACTGGTCCCACTTTACCTCAAACCAGGACATTAGGATAAGTGCCCAAATACTTCAGAAAGGCCCATTTATCAAATTTGTACGCAACTAAACAGATCATAATCAAGTAAGCTTTCAGCACTGAGTCACACTGAGCTAGAATACAATCCCCATTTAAATAATGTTGATTTACAGAACCATCAAAGCTAGTGTGCAAGAAAACAAGAAAGCATACAATTGTTTACATGGAATCATTAAGAAAGAGATGTAAACAATCTTTAAGCTTAAATTTATATAGAAGTTCCTTCCACGTTAGACACCTAATGTCAGGCAGAGCATCACTGAAGAGATGCTTCTCAAGAACTAGGATTTTTTTCCTGCCTTGAAGTAGCTAGTGTTTTTAAAATAACAAATCTAAATTCTCTCAGAGAGATATTTTGAGACATAACCCAAAACCACAGAGAGACAGAGGCCAAATAGATACTGATTTACTGACCTGAGCAAAACAAAGTCCTACAGGCTAGTGACTGATTTAGAGAAGAGGTGAAGAAAAGTTAAATGAGAGAATGGCACCCTAATGTTAATTATACAACAGTACATGCCATACCTGTAAGTCCACTTCATCATTTCAGCTTGAACCCTCTAAAAATCAAGATGTTCAACCCAAGTCAGTAACAAAACATTGAAAGTTTCATACAAAGTAAAAGCTCTCCCTCACCGTCAATTACAAGGCAAGAAGGAACAAGAGAATCTCTACAAACTATGTGTGCACATAACTAATAGCTATGTTATCTAAAACACTGAATACTGACAAGTCTGTCTTTCCATGTTCATTCCTGACATACCTTGGTGGGGGTAGGGAAATATTTTCACTGAAATTCATCCAAACAATAAATTTGAGGTCATACCAAGAGGAGAAAAATATTTGACTATTGCCATTAACATTAATTGTTAGGAAGTCCAGTTATGAACCCTTACTGTATAAATTCATGACTCACATACCATTACTGTGTTATTTATGGATAATTATTTACAAAAGTACTAATTGCAAGCATTAAAACACCTAAAATCCTGAAGAACGATATTCTTCTGGCAATAGTAAAGGTCAATCGTTAATGCTTTGACACTGCTGCAAGCTATGTTCAAGTGCCTTAAACATGAATGTTAACTAAACACATGCTCCATTAAGGAGTCCACGTCTTAAAACTGAATACACAGCACAGTACCAGGAGATTTACAGAAAAGTAGTATGGCACCACAGGAATGCAGTTTACCTATAAAACACTAAAAAATGAGAAAAACAGTAACTCACCCGCCTAAGCGTACTCATGCTAAACTACAATACGTACCATGCTTTTATTATACAGAGAAATAAGCTATTTTGTGACACCAATATTTACTCCACTGCAACAAGCATGATTCAAAGACAATGCGAGCCAGCTTTTTCAGAAGCATCAGGGCAAACCACTTGAAATACATGCCAATTTGAAATCCACTTAATTCTTAAAAAATTACCTTAAATTAAGGTAAAATTACCTGCATTAAAATGAGGATCATCTTCCATTGATCGTACTGCCTCCTCAACTGCATCTAAGGCACTGCCTCCCTGTTTCAGGATACCATAACCTCGCAGCGCAGCTCTGACAACACCAGCACGACTTCCCTCTTCTCGTTCCTTAAAGATCCGGCCAGCCCCACCGTGCACCACAATAACAGGCTTCATCCTGCCAAATTCCTCTTGGGACTTTCAGCTGTGCGCACAAGTTCCTTGTAATTAGCCTGGTTTGGAAAGAAGAGTCTTAAGCACGTGCTCCCTTCCACATGGACAGAGCCCTGCAGGTTAGTTAACAGATACTATCAGTTTGACTGCAACCATTTTACCTTTCAGAAAGCTGAGTACTCCTGCAAAGCAGCTCCTAATGCAAGTCTGGACTGAAGGAGGCCCTGGGCAACTCAGTGCAACTTTGAGGTCAACCCTGCTTTGAGCAGGGGGCTGAGCCAGGTGGCCTCTGAAGGCCCCTTCCAGCCTACGTTAGTTACTCTACTGTCTTATGATTTAGCACGAAGCCTGTCTGGTGATATTACAGAAACAAGCGTCTGAGTAACCCTTGATCCTGCTAACTGCTCTTCATGTTAGATGGGTAGCTCTGTTCAAGTACACTAATATAATCAGAGATAAGGAAAAGCAACAGGCCTGACCTGAGTTAACAGCTCAACCAGCTCTTCTGCCTGGATTTCAAACCTCTGACCTCTTGCGAAATTTTGCACTTTGTGCAGGAAAACAAGGCATTCAAACCTGGATGCCAACGGTCTGTTGCTACTGCTCACAGCCTCCTGTGAGGC
>VZSF01011296.1:774288-824142 GCA_013398295.1 Chionis minor
CTGCGAGTGGCCCGTCCCGTCCTCACAGCAACGCGCGGCGGCCCTGGACGCACACCCGGGCGGGTGCCGGTACGGGGCGGGCCCGGTCGCAGGGGACGCGCACCGCGGCGGCGGCGGGCGGGCAGCCCGCTCCCCGGCGGCGCCTCAGCAGACATGGCGGCGCCCCAAGGGCTGCCCGCAGTTAAGATGGCGGCCTGCTGTCGCTGGGGTGGCCAGCACCCGCCCCTAGCCGCGGGCAGGGAGCGCTCACTCTGGGAGCGGGTCCCACCACATTGAGCCCTTCTCGGCTTCGTTTCCCCCTTGGCCGGTTAAACCAGAGAAATGGCACCTCTTCCCCAGATAGAAACCCAACGGTGTATCCTGCGGGCCTGCCCTCCCCGGGCCTGCCCCGCCTCCCTTCTCTGAGCAGGCCGGGTTATTCCCGTTCCCAGTCTCATTCCCAAAGCTCAGGCTGTGGAGTGTAAATTGGAAGGGGCTGTGGGAAGGCATCACTGGTCCCAGTCAGGTTGGCCCAGACCAGGTGAGGGCAAGTTGTATGTGGCCCAGCTGGTCCCAAACAGATCGCAAAGGCAAGGAATAAGCTTGCTATTTATTGTTAATATTTTTTCTAAATAATAAGCTGCTGGAACAAGCAGTTGTTTGCTATAGAAAGAACTACTAAAAAAGTTCTTCCTGAAAAGGAAAAATATTTTAAAGTAGAGTTCATTAAAAAAAAATAAATTACAATGTTCCTAACGTTTGTAGTAAAAAATGTAAATGAAAATGTCTCAAAATTTATACTGCAGTAAAAAATATAAACAAAAATTTCGCAAAACTTATAGAAACTCTACCCGGCAAGCAGCTGGCCTTCTTCCTTGGCTATTCCTTGCTGAACTTGCCCCCTTTTTGCTTGTTTTCTCTCCGTTTTATCCCTTTAGGCTAGGCTGCGGGGAGATCTGCAGTCCAAGTGCAGTCCAAGGTGACAAGACTGTCCAAAAGGACAAGGATTTATGGCAGCGTGCAGTCACTCAATTTAAGACCTGTTTTGATCCTGAAGGTTGGTTTAAAATGAATTAGTGTAGTTTAATTAAAAGGAACTACTCTGGACGGTTTTTCATTGTCACTGATAGGATTAACAAAGAGGAATTTAAATTTTATATGTGAATTACTTGAGAGCACTGCTTGTTTTTATAGAATATCTTACTGTCAGAGGTAGTGTCAAATTAGTTAATGATGCTAGTTGGACTAAATAGAAGAATTATTTAAATTGTTTGCATGGACAACTGAACACTAAATTTATATAGTAACCTTAAATTGAAATGTTAATATTACTCTAACATCATTACGATTCAACAAAACAAGTATGTCTACATCAGTTTTCTACCTTAAGCCCTTTTTGGCTGCCACCTTTGCCATCTTGGTCAAATCACGTTATGTTCTTTTAGAAATACTGCAAAACCTGTCAGAACTTAATGCAAAGTGTTAATTTTGTAACTGTTAAGTAGATTTTTTTAAAAATCAACGCCTTGAATTGCATGTCAGGAATTTGTCCTAAAGTTACGTGAACTGTTAGGATAAGTTTTAAATAATTACTGTAGAGACCTATTGACTTCGTTCCTGCTAATTTTCTTGGGAGCTTTGCATATTGTAATTGCCAGAGAAGCAATTTTAAAAATACACAGAATAAATTAGTTCTTTTGCATGTTGTGCTGGTTTTGGCCAGGGTAGAGTTAACTTTCTTCACAGTAGCTACTATGGGGCTATGTTTTGGATTTGTGCTGGAAACAGTGTTGATAATACGAAGAAGTTTTAGCAGTTGCTGAGGAGTGTGAATTCCTTGTTTTGCTTTACTTGCGCGCAGCGTTTGCTCTACCTGTTAAATTGTCTTTTAAATTTGTTGTTAAATCTCAACTCAGGAGTTTTCCTTATTTTTCCGATTCTTTTCCCCGTCCCACTGGGGATGGGGAGAAGTGCACCAGTGGCTGCATTAAACCATGACATATGTGCAGCCTGGTGGAGACTAGCTTTCCTGCTTGTAAGCCCAATGTTCTATAATTGAAAGAGGTGGGAATGTGTCACCACAGGTGAGTAAGGACTAGAGGGCTGAAGCAGGAAAGTAAGCAATCTCACCACATGTGGACAGGAAACGTATGTATTTGCATGAGAGCAGCCTGATGTCATAAGGTCTATCCTGCATCCCAGATGACAAACACAAGTGTAAGCGTGCCTTCTATTTTCCTGCAGAAGCCATATCATTAAGGGCACGCCCTCCTGCTTCTAGAGATAGAATTCCCCTAGAATCTCATTGAAAACTTAATTTTAGGAACCAGCAAGGAAAGTAAAATATATTGTAAAAGTAACTCTTTTAATGCATATGTGTAATAATTTTTTGGGGGGGAGTAAATATGTAGCAGCTTGTCTGTTATTCGTGAACTATTTGAAAATCTTCAAAACATGATGTAGAACAGAAAGCAGTGTTCTGTATTACTTGGATTGTAGGAGCGTGCAGCGTTCATGAAGGCTAAGGCTGCTTGAGCAAGTGTCATAAGCATGCAGAAATACAATACTAATTCAAAAAGGCTGCAAACTTGGATCTTTTTCTATTAGGCAGAACTGTCATATGGAGATCACTGCGGCATCAGGATGCTCAGGTCATGCTCTGCAAAATTTTATGCATGTTGAGTAACTTTGTTCACATGCACAATTCGATTAAGTCTGTAAACCACTTCTTACCATAATCTTATTGCAAAGAGTATGCTACCATTTATAGAAGCTGGAAAAAACAGTTCCTCTGAGAATCAGTTTATTTTTTTAATGTAAATTGCAGTATTTCTGAAACTTACTTTCAGGTAAGATAGGCAGTGAAACGTGCAGCAGTAAGACAGAAGGTGGTAGATGTGGTATTCACTAAAACACAAATGTGATCACCTCATTAATTGAGTTGAATGAATTGAAATTCATTAGCGAGTTGTATGTTGAATAGTTTAGCTGGAAATGTTTTCTTGTGGGGAGGGACTAGAATAACCAATGGCAATGATGTTTTTTTTTCTCCTGCCCAGAAATGAGATTAAATTGGTGATGGGTTCGTTTTCCTGCTTTGAAGAGATTTTAACCCTAACTCAGATATTCTTCATGTAGCAGATTGCCCCAAACAAGAAATTAAGTGCATCCCATTGCTCCCAGTATTTCAGTATTTTGTATGCAGTGGGGTGGTCCTACCAGAGAGACAGAAATATGGTGGCACTCTGAGAAACCTGTGTGCTGGGGGAGAAGGCAGAGCAGCATATGATGCAATATTGGTCATGGGAAATCCCAGTTCAGATCCTGCTTTCAAATTGAGCACAGAGTGGGTTTGACCAGTTTTCAAAGCTAAAGTTTAAAAATGATCCTCGTGGTTCCTGTCTCTGGGTATGTCATGTGTATTTACTGAGAATTTGTCAGTATTTGTCAGCCCTGGGCTCTGCTGAAGGTGCATTCAAGGTAAGCGTCCTAAGCACGAGGCAATCAAACTGCAACATGGATGACTGGCAGAGACTAAAATTAGAACTTTTTGTTTTCCCTTTCTTTTCTTCCTGTAATGAGCCCTGAAACCATGTTGCAGTTTTGTCACTGCACGTCTGAAAAAACATGTTCATCTATCACCTCTGTGCTTTTGAAGTCCCTCCTACAGACTGTGACGTCTATAAATCCCAGCCTGCTCTATTCTAATCACTTTAACTTCAAAGAAGGCAGATCAGGTTCAATCTTTTGAGATTGTTTTCAGTTCTCTGTTTATTCCAAGCTTTACTGTTCCCTCTGTAAAACCCTTTCATTCTTGTTTTGGCTAATCTGCATAGTACATATGTGCAGCATGTTGGAAAACCTGTCTGCATGTCTGACAGAAGCTTACAGCTTCCCAGCAAGTGCAGGGGACTTCTGGATCGATCGTTTAGAGAAGATGGCACCCTTGGAGCTGGCAAGAGTTGTACTTGCTTTGGTTCAACCCCCCGCCTCTAACCGAAAACACATCCACACTTCAGAGCTATCACGACAACTGCAGGCACTTAAAACCCCAAGATTTAGGAAGCATTTCTCTCACATGCCTCTCACATTTATTTTGTCTTTAAATTTTGATTCCATTAGGAAAAATGCAGTTCTCTCTGTTCTTAATAATATATAATTAACATGTAACATGCTAAAGGCTACAATTAAAGCAGATTTTAGCTTAGCCCATGTTTCAGGCAAAACCATCTTTACTTTTTAAAATACATTAGAACACATTTGCTTAAATAGTGCTTGAGATAAGGCCTCAAACTTACAGACAGTCCAGGAATTTCCATGGAAATTTATAATACACTTTAGCGGTAGTGAAGGCTCCCTTCTAAGTATTTTGCCATGTGTGTAATCTTACTGCGGGCAACAGGAGTTTCCATGGTAAAGATCTGAGGTGGCCTTGTCAATATGTAGAACGCCTTGGGGAGTAAAGTTAGCACAAAATAGTTCAAAATAACTCATAGAGGATTTTCCTGTCTCCCACTTGGAGCAGAATGAAAATTAATAAAATGACAAATGAAAATCTGTCAACATTCTTTCTTTCTCTGCAACTTCTTGGCACTCAAATGTATGGATGTGTAGTGACCCTAAATGCAGTCGATCTCAAAATGCAGGAAATGAAAAAGCATCAGGAATGGCAGATACATACCAAGTATAAGTATGATACTTGAGATACTCTTCATACTTGAGAGATGAAATAGGAATAAAATGAAACTAAGCTGTGGCACAATCAGGGGATTAAAATTAATTTTTGGTAACTTGAAGGCTTAACCAAGTTGCCAGGCATTGGAGAGAATCCTGTGGCTCCTGTATCGTATTGAAGATACCCTCTCATGATTTGAAATGGGCTTCAAATCATAAAAGCTTAGTAAATGCAGCTCCAGGGAGTCATCATCGTTACCTGCAGTTGACCCTGTGGAGGTGGTTTGATTTTGCAGAAAGGTAGTCAGGGAAAAATTAAGCTTTAGAAGTTTGCTGGGTGTAAGCGCGTTACGTTGCAGGTATGCTTATATATAGCAGTTACTCTTACCAGGAGGATTGTAATGACCATGTGTGGCAGTTAGAAAGAAAAATAAAGGCATGATCATTTTGCTTGGCTCAAATGTTTGGTGTATTTGTTAGAATTAGTTTTGCATATAATGAAACATAAAGCTGAGATGTAACAGTAACAGAACCATGAAAATTTAATTGATGAAGTTAGTTTGATGAAAATTATATATGTGGCCAATAAAACTAGATCCTAATGTAGTAATGAACGTTAAGAAATCCTCAGAAAAAATGCACGCAATGTACATAAAACAAGATTCAAAAGGTATGTTTAGAGAGTTGATTCTCCAGAGTTTTTCCTCAGTTTATTTCGTAAGAAAATTACAGTTTTTTCCATATGCTTTTGCTGCTGCCAGGCTGTTTTAGAGCAAACAGTTGGTTTTGGTTTTTAATAATAAGGAATTGCATTTCTCCATCTTCATTTCTACCTAAGTATGAACTAATACAGTATCTGTAATACTGTAATAACAATTGATCAAAAATGAACCTAGAAAAACTTGCAGTTAATACATCATTGCGGTTGCATTTCCTTTTAACAAAGAAAACATGAGGAACTAAGGGGTTTTATTTTGGAAACTTTTATTTTTCGTCTATCCCTGAGTCAGAACCCCAATTCTAGTGAAAGAACTAAAGACCATGTTGTTGCATATCAATCTAAAAGTCTGATTTAAGGTTGAATTTTTTAAGATCTTGACCAAATTATTTATAAAATGCAAAAATACTACACAAAGTAGGCCATGAATAGTACCCTAACAGAAAATTCTCCAGTATAAATCAAAGTCATCAGTCATAAGGCTGGCGGTAGGGAAAACAAATCAAGCGTGGAAAAGAGAAAAGATATATTTTAAAATGAGAATGCTAAATGAGATAGCTAATTGATGTCTGCCTCATAGGCATAGATCTGTTATAGAGAATTGATGTCAAGATTGCTCAAAGATGATGCTGTAAATGCAGTGTAACAGGTGATGAGATTTTGTGGGAGATCTTGGGGTAAGCCATGCAAGGATTCTGGAATCAAAATGCACTTTTAAATTGTTTGTGATATGAGTGGGGGACCAGTGGAATTGGATGAAAGTGGGAGCAGTACAGTGACTTTCTCTTCAGTCACGGGAACGAAAGCAGTGATGTTGGCTCCCAACTGCAGTGCAGAAATTGATCATTTCATGAGATCTTGGAGAAGAATTCAGGACCGGAGGTACATAGAATTCCATAGTGTCACTTGTGCTGGTCATAGGTGGGTAATATTGTTTATTATTGTACCGTTATATGGGAAACTTCCTAAAGCTGCTGAAAGCAGCAGACTTCATTTGCCTTCTAGTAAGCAAAAATGCAGCTTACACATGCACACTGGACTGCTGGATGCCTGCAAAACTACATGTCTTCCTGAAGATTTGATCATGTTGCTGGTGCTAGCAAATTTCTAAATAAGCTCATAGGAAAAGAAAGCAAAGGATTAAGTGTTGTTCCGAAGTTACAGGAAGCAATTAGTCAACTGATCTTTAAGGAAAGATAAATGAATGGGAGTGGATTCACAGTATATTTTACTGAAGAGACCAAAGGTATTGCAGTGCTAACAACACATGAACAAACATAATTAGGACTGGTTTAAGGTAAGTATTGTGTGTAGAAAAGAGAGCATTTTTGCTAAGGATCAAAATATTGGTACCATTCTACTATTTTCAGCACTGAAATACATGTTAAGAAATGAGGCAAGCGCAAACATGGTGTCTTGTATTAGAGCCTTTTTTGCCAGATTTGAGTGGAGTTGTAAACTGCAAATAAATTCTTTTACGAACAACAAATTATTTTTCTTTACGTCCTCCACCTGTGAATAGCCTCTGATATTATCTGATAAGTCTCTATTTTAATATTCTTTCATAGTAAAGTCTCGATTTAAAATGTTATTAAGGAAACTTTGAAATAAATCATGAAATATTTTGAACCTTGAAATAAATCATTACATATATCTTTACATTCAGTAGCCACCTTCAGTTAGGTATTAAATGTCACAATATGAAACAGATCTGTTAGGGGCATTCACATGTTGAAGTTGTATTGAGGTTTTTGCTGGGCTGTGCAGGAAAGAAAGATTTATTTCTTCATCCAAATGCTCGCACATCTGTTAAACAACTTACCTGGCATGTGTGTTCATGAAAACAGCAGATCTTTGGAGATTATTGGATGATATTTTTTCAAGGGCAAATTTTCGACATGAAAGTGTACAAACTGTGTTCTGAGTGTTGCGTTCATCCCAACAACTGGAACAGGCTTTGTGGCTGATGTGCCGAGGCAAGGCCAGACAAAACAGCTCTAATTTTGAATGTCTGATGGTTTCTAGTGTTACCAGTAAGGACAGGAGAGACTATGAAATGTGATCTTCCTCAGCTACTGGATGTTTCGTACAGGGGAGCTGAACTCACCGGTATATGGAGAGGGTGAGGTGTGTGGCATGAACCTACACTAGCACACTGGTGAGGCTTGAGAGTGCGTGGGCACCTCTGGAAGGGTGATGGAGGTTGTCTTCCTTCCTTGAGACGCCATGGTTAAAATTTGATCTCTATTTTTGTAACTAAACCTTTTGTTTAGTAATGCAAAGTTGTTTCCTTCTGCAGTTAGTAAGACACTGGCAGTTCCAAGACAACTGCCATCCCTGCCCTTTTTCTTTTCTTCCACTTTTTTCATCTTTCTCTCACCTCCCTTCCCTCCCCCTCTGAATTTCCTTTTTCGTATAGTGGGCTTCATGAAGAAACTGGCAATACAGAATTAGTATTTCAAGTTGCTGGAAAATTCAAGAACATAACATAGTACCAGTTTCATCATATTTGGTGAGCTATTTCTGCAGAGGAATTCCTTAGACAAACCCTGCTGAATATTGAATTTGAAGGAAAAGTAGTTAACATCTGGACATCAGTACCCCTAAAATTTGGGGGGCATGTAGTTAGATTTATTATCTTTCTGCTGCTTCTGTTCCTTTGCTAGCTTTTGCATTTTTAAAGAAAATATTTCGATACCATTTATTCAGAAGTCATTGGAAGTTACATTTTTTCCCTCACTTTAAAAAAAATAAAGGTTTCTATGGTTAAGGTAGTGTGGATGGATGATGCGTATAACCAGTAGAAATGTTTCAAAGCAGGTTGAAAAGAGGACACTGGGCTTTCTGAAATGTTCTCTGAATATGAGATATGGGAGCATCCAACTTGTTTTAACAATGAAAACTTTTTTTTTTTCCTTGTGTAAAAATAGATCACAGTACAGTGACCCCAGAGGGAGAGAAAGAATGAAAAAGATGCATGTTTCTCTAAAACTCCTGACTATATTGTTACAATCTGTGTCAAAGGATGACAAATCCAAATTGCACTGCTTCGTGTGTTCTTTGAATTAGAGCTTTGTGTGTGCTACACGATTTTGACCTCTTCAAAGTTTTGTAATTTAATTAGCAGATTTCTTTTTCCCTATCCAGCCCATTTTGAAGGGGAAAAAAGAGTAGACGTAGACCACCATGATAACCCTGTATTCTTTTCTGAGTCTAATTGCATATTTTGAATGCAATTTGTATGAAAGCGTTCTTGTATGAATCTAAATCAGAAGGATGTAAAACCAATAAGCAATATTAACCAATGGGGATTAAAGATTACCTGAACTGGCTAGAAAAAATTTGCTCCCCAGTCACTAATTTATAGGCTTGGTGCTTGCCAGGGTATTTGCCCAGCTGCACCTGTCTTATCAACGTGTTCGAATGTGAATTAGCTAGCACAAAAAGTTGGCAGAGGAATAGGGAATTTTTCACCTCAAGGTCAGAAATGAGGCAGGCTGATAATGATTTAATGCGGTTATGGTCTGATAGTTCGGCATGAACGTGTCTCTATTGCCATCAATTGACATGTGTCTGCATTTGAAGAAACACTCTTTTCTAACTGACGTCCTTTTTACAGGAACACTAAGTAGCAGGCACCTGCCTTAGCTGGCTCAGACCGAGGTGTCCTGGCTAAGCTAGTTGTCTAGGCTTCCTCTGTAAGCCGTGGGGAGAGGGATTTTCAGAGTGATTCATACTGTTCTTAGATATGTGTCTAAAATAGATGAGATGACTCATCCTCTGGAAGTACCTGCCACTCTACTGACGACAGAGGGAGACCTAGATGACTAACTTACCCTAGATAGCTGAATTCTGGACTGGTAAGTAATATGAGAGAGCTCAGCACCAATGTCTTTTTCCTTTAATGAAAAGAGGCTCAAGTATGCAGTCATCGTGGAAAAAGTCTGTAAGACCACTGGTCCTGCAGTATATGCTAAATAAGAGCCAGACCTGCATTCCTGCCCTGCTGTATCTTTCATAAATCTGTTGATTTTATCTTTTGCTAAATTAATCTATACCAAGGTGAGAAAAAGATTATGTTTCTTCACCTTAAAAATCCCATTGGAACAGGATAAGTGTTATTTACATTACACAGAAGTATGAAGCAATGGGCATATTTATTCTGCATCCATTTCCATTATTGAAATTGTTTTCTATTGAAATTGCTTTGTATTTGTACCAGTGGAACTGGATGTAAAATCCATTACACTCGGTGTTTTGATACTAAAAGGTTGCTAGCATGTATTTGCTTAAGTACAGCACAAACTCTGAAGGTCTGCAGTCTGCGGGGGAGTGTACATGACACTGGCTTCATTCTTCATTGGTTACTGCTTCAGGTGCACTTCTCGCAGAATTTACAAAAATGAAGCTTTAAACTCATCATTATTTAATTAAAACCTGTCACGTGGCCAACGGGAAAATTATGAAGTCTCAGTGAATATTCAGGAAGTATTCACAACATCTGCTTTCAGATACCGACCTAGGTTTCTAAAGAAGGAGTCTAGGCACCTTCTGAAATCAGCAGAGGACAGTTTAGCATGTCCAAGGAACAATTCAGAGGAACTGAGGTCAGCAGCTCTGATGGTAGCGCTCTGGTTGCCCCTAAAAGGACTTGCACTGCTGCCTAGATGGAATCCTCTGAAATAACTCTGAGATACTTATCCCTCTCTATTTACTGGGGAGGAAGCCGAGCCTGGTTTTGTAGGCTGTTAAAGTGGGCAACATGGATACCTCCCTTACTGTTTCCCATCATAAGTTTTAAATCAGTAAGGTGTTGTCAATTCAGAGTGGAATATTTTTCTGAATATATCTATAATATATTTTTGAATATATTTTTAAAATATATTTTTGAACACTTAGCTTGCATTAAAAGTGCCTGCTGCATGGGTAATATATGTAGTACGCTCAGTAATGTTAATGTAGTAGAATGTAATGTAGTAGTATGCATGTAACGTAAAGTATACAGCATGCTCAGTTTAAAACATTTTTTCTTTTGTAACTTAAATGACTGAGCACCCCACAGATGCCCAGGATAGTCAGCAAAACCCATTTAGTTTTTATGAAAGTTTGCCTTTATTTTGTGTGTTTTCTGGTTGAATCATAAATAATTCTAGTCTCTTCAGTGTCTGCAGGGCCGCGAGTACTGAGCTGCTGGCTGGCACAGGCACCGTAAGGCCCTCTTCATCTGCCATTGCATTCAGAGTGTTTAGAATGCAATGCTTTGGATCAAACAGCCTGACGAATTTTTATATTCTCTTGGTCAACAGCTGCTTTACCTAAAGCACTAGGTTCTTACTGTAGCTTTGAAAGTACAATAGCTGGTTATATATTGCTTTATCTGGATTGTAGAAAGCTTAGAATTTCAGGGACTTGAACCAATTTGCTACAGTTTGAAAAATCATCTGTGGAGTTCAGAAACGTATTGACGTGGTAAGTTGAGATCTGTGGATTTTCTTTTCCCTTAATATGGAAGTCCAAGTTTACAGGTAAAGCGCAAAATCAGGGAAGGGTGAAGAGAAGACACAGAACAAAGACCAGCCTTGATCAATCTTCATTGCACACAGAGAGAAAACAGCATGATCTAGGATATTGCATTCTCACCTGGGGGAGGTGGAGTTGCTGTACATTGGGCGTTGCCTTACAGTGAAGGAGTTTAGATGACAAAAGTACTTTCATACGGTAACCATAAGAAATAGCGAATGCATTCACTGAAGACAATAAACAACCTTGAATCTGTTGGATAAGTTCAAATTCTACTCATTGGTAATTCTTGGTTTAAAGACAAAGGAAGGTAAAATTGCACAGGACACAAGGGTGTATCCAGGGGAACAAGAGCATAATTTAATCGCCAGAGTAGTTTGATGAGGCTCACTTGCTAGATACCTGATAACAAGGAAGACCAATCTGTCACTGTATGGTTCCATAAAGAAGATTTGTCTGTAATAGGGAGCATTAAACAGGGGAATAGAAATTACTTGAGCAGCTACTGAATTAATTTTCCTTTTAAACATACTCTTACTTGACGATAACAACCGGCTGGACAGCATGGCAAGTTTTGTATCTGAGTGCATCTGTTAAAAAAGGACTGTGAGAAGTTGTCTGGTTTTGAATATAACCCTGACTATGCCATCAGCTAACTCTCCCCCTTACCTAAGGCAAAACTTTCAGTGATGCATAATACAGATAGGACTCCACTGTGGACTCCTGAAATCATTACCTCATACAAACTGCTATTATTGAATAGATAAATGTAATTGTTCCTCTAGAGGGTGATGAATATGATTCATTATATTTGATCTTTTTTGTACCAGAAGAATACTGCTGTTACTAGCTCAGAAGACTTTTTGGCAAATCAAAAGGAGAGTGCTAGTTTGGAGCATTTCTCTGTCAGTTTGAAATCCCCAAGCTGTAGCTTTGAGCTCGGCAGTGAGCACTCTGCTGTAGTACCAAGAGAGCTGGAATAATCAACAATGGAAAGCTTTTATCTCATGTCTGAAATCCATAGATAGAAAGAGAAAGTATATATAAATATTTCTCTTTAATATTTCACATCATGCTTCCACTTAAGAAGTTTAAAGTTCTTTCACTGTGAGTGGACATAAGCCAAACCAAGCCACAGGATTAATCATAAATAATTCACGTGAAATCCCTCTACTAAGATACCCCACAATTTCATAAAGAATGAACACATGTTCTGAGAATACATAAGGATTGCTAAAATTAGCTTGCTTTAACACGCCTGGGAACAACACATGAAGCTGCTGTTGCAGTTTTTCTGACATAGCTGATCATGTTGCTTGCTGTTCGCAACAATTAAATGCTCTTTTTTTGTTTTGGGGTTTTTTTTCACCCTTAGAACTGCTTCGAGATTAAGAAAAAAAAATCTACTAAAAACTCTGAACAATGTTGACTGGTAAAGGCTGTAGAACAACTATTGCTGCAATAAACAGGATTAGTTTTGGATTACTTTCTCTACAAAGACTCTGCAGCAGTGCCTTACTCCTCCTTGCTGAGAAACGTCAACCCTTTCAGGTCTCCATGGTTATCTCACAGAATGAAAAGTAACAGCATTCTGGGATGATTATATAAAAACTTGTAAAGGGTAAGTGCAAACTGAAAAACAGTGTTTGAGGATGAAACAGTGCATTTTCAGATGGCTGAGTCTGTGGACGTGTATGGTTGGAGAGATGAACAGAAGCATGGGATGGACCTTGATTTGGGGAAGGTAGAGAAGAGGCCTTAGTGATATATCAGTGTATCTTTTGAACATGTACCTACCAATTTGATTAAAGCAACAAGGAATGTTAATTAGCTGGATTGTATTTGGAAACTACACCGGTGGTTTAATTATCAAATTTAAACATCAGTAAAGTACAAAATATGCAATATGCCTAGAACACCTGTACAAAAGAGATTTAAGAACACAGTTAAGGCTAGGTTTGCATATGGCTGTGCGTGCCATTAAAGCTGGGGAAGTGTGGATTTCTGCCATGTCCTGTAAATGTAAGATACATAAATTAGAATTGCTTAGGGATGGTGTTGCTTACATGAATCGCTTCTCCACTGTTTTTCATTTATGAATAAATGGGCTTGGTGTGACTACTCTTGTCTCACGGTGATCTCAAACAGAAGAAAATATCCTGAATGCCATGGTTTGCATATGTATAATATCCATAAGCTGTGTTCCTCAATATTCATTACAGGTGTTTTATGCTTACAGACAATTCAAAGCTGGGAGGACTGAAATACATCTGAGAGAGGCTAAAATTGATGTGGAGAAACAGTCTAAGAAAATCAGGATGCAGTTCAGGGGCAAATTCAAAGTGCTGCTCTATATAGATGGTATTTCTTATCTAAAACGCAGTATGAGGAATGGATAGTGGTACTTAGGTTAAGCATGAGTCAACAGTACTGTGTTACTATAAAAAAGTAAACATGTTGGGAAGACATGACAAATATCAAATATTTAAATGACTTGAAAGTAGAAAGAGAAAAACCTCTCTGGTGGGCTAATGGGAGTAGGAAAATATAAAATGGGCTTAAATCATAGGAAAATTTCAGGCAATAATTACATTATTTTTGCTAGGCGTATTGAAAGCACTGGGACTGTGGAGGCTTCTCTGTCTGCTTGTTTATGAACTGGTCAGACAAATATCTGTTAGATATAATAGATACTGCCTTGGGACTAGATACATCTTTCAGTTCCTAGCAGCTCTGGACTCTATTATTCAATATGGTAATAAAACTTCCCCAGTAGTTTCATGCAAATATGCATAAAGATACAATTCAAAGGGAGTATAAAGCCTTTGACACTAAGCACTGCATGAGATGTGCAATTTTCCTCCAGCATATAATCTACTTCTGTTTTCAGTGAAGTAAATAGTCAAGTTTCTAGTTTAGCTTTGATTTCATATTGTCATCTCCATGTCACTCCTTCTTGACATATCTCATCCAACCCACAGAGCCCTGTATCAGAATAATACCTTTGCCACCTTCCTCCTCCTCGGTAGGTAGGGGCAACACAGAAAAGGAAACAGAAACCTCCATGGACAGCAAACTCAACTCAAGTTGGCAACACGAAGCTGTTGTTGAAAAGGCAAAGCTTATTCTCTGTTGTATTAGATAAACATCATAAGTAAAGCGCTGGAGGTAGCTGGTCTACCCTACTTGGCATCAGCTGGGCTACTACAGGATAGCACACCATTAGAGAGAATCCAGAGGACAACAACAAATACAAAAATTTTAGAAAATATGACTTGTAAGAGACAGCAGAATGCAATGTAGAAATGGGGAGTGGGGAACTCTCCCTCTCATTTAGGTGTCTGACTCGCACTTCAGCTATATGTGTTAAGGGAAGAGTACTGAGTGTTTAATGGCATGTATATGTATATATGTGTGTACGTAAAGAATGCTCTTAAGGGAAGCCATGACACACACTAGCTCTTCCAGTCTGTAAAAGGCCATTACAAAGGCAGGAACTGTCACTTGAAGATAGCAATTTAATTTTTTATCAAAACCTGTATTCAAGAAGGGCTTCTGTCTAAGCGAGACAAGCTCTGTTACGTTGCTGCTTCTTTAACACTTCTGTGGGAAAATTTTAGAAATAGGTTACCTGAATATCTTTCAGGGCTGGTCCTGATATGCTGAATTTTGTTCTCGACAGGTCCATCCCCATTTGGGGACACTTCCAAACCTAAATTTCTGCAATTTCTACTCTTTAATAGGGTTTGCTCTTGGTATTTGTAATCCACTTTTTTTCTCCCCCGTTTTCATTCTGCCACTGCATCCAGAATATCTAAGGCAGGGAAGAGAGACCTCCAGAAGGTCAGTGCTAACGCTGCTATGTAGTGCTCTTGTACTACATCGCTATCAGAAAATGTAGCAGAGTGCCCCACAGACAGGTTTTGTGGAAGAGTTTTCCTGACAGAACACCCTACACTGGTATGATTAGGTCTGGTTGGACACATGCGCTGTTTTCTTCACTTGGGATTTGGTGAAGGCTGGTTGCCCCTGCTACGCACAAACCAGGGGGTTTCATAAGGGAGTTCATACCTTGCATTTTTCATTTATGGCCCCAGCATGCCTATGATTAGACTGCAAAATGAGAGTATGCATAAAATACGTACTTTTACACTAGCTCACTGATCCAAAATACTTTTACCAATCCACAGTCTAGATGAAAAAGAACCTGAAGGACAATTTAAAGAGGGATTGTTTTGATCAAATGTGTTTTGTTTTATCTTGCTGAATCTTCAATCAGGATAGACTGCATTTTGCTGGGTGTCATACAAGCAGATAAGTCTTAATATCCACCTCAAAGTCTGACTCCAGCCCCTACTTATCTGATGATAATGCCATTTGCTAAAACAAAAGACACCGTGAAATGCCTGGGTCATGTTACACACATCCATAAATACAGAGGTGTCACAGTGTACAAGATGTCTCCAAACAAAAAGGACTAGAATTGATCTCATGTGATGGCTCTCAGATGTAATGTAGTTTTCAGATTCCTCGCACCACTAACACTGCCTTAATCCACCGGGTAAAGATCTTTCCAGACTGAAATGACCCAGGATTTTACACAGCTATTCAGTGCAATCAAAGGACTTTTGGGAGTATTATAAAACACTGCAGAAAGGAATGTTTAGGTAATTTGCATTATATAGATAGATGAGCACGTTTTGAGGCTTGCTTTTTGTGTGGGGTTTTTTTTTCCTAATAAATAATCTGTATTTCCCGACACCTGCTATTTCTTTGTTTAAGTTCGTTTTGCCAGCATATATGCTATATAAGATACTAAACAGGTTGACAATGAACTTGCAGCCTTCATTAAGCAAGGACTTTGGATTGCAAACTGTTACACCTTAAATGACCCCTTTCTGTTTTAAGCAGTGTAGGGATTGTTTCTGTTTGCACAGCAGTATCCCAAGTAACTCTTTTGTACAAGGAAGAAATACTAGTATTAAAGGCTGAAGTATGTGCAGTCATTATTGTCTGTAAAACAGTATTGGAAACCTGTCATTAGTAAAAAGTTTTCAAATTTGAGAAATTTAATTGCTTTTCTTAATTTCCTGTGAGACAAAAAGAAAAATCTAAGAGATTTTTCCCATTATGCATGACAGCAGACTCATCTTTTAAAATAATCATCAATTTCCTCATTAAAAGTTCTTACCTGGATTTTTATAGAATTATTCTAAAATATCATTTATCTTCTATTGAACGGTAGATTCCTCGAAATAATTACATTCTGCTGGAACATATTTGCATCTTCTTTACCTAATCTATCAAGAAGCATCTTTCCATTCTTCTCACTCTCAATTTCATCTGGGTTTTAATTTCAGAATTAAAAAAAAAATAATCACGCTTCTTGTTAACTTTAAGTAGCTATTGTCCGATATCTGATGATACAGCAACAGATCTGCAGATAAATTTTTAAATCTGGTTTCTGGAGTTTATTCCTTTTTATTTTATGATCCATCAATGGTTTTGATTGTGCATCGCTTTATAAACCTCTATTCAAGATGCTTTCCAAAAGAAAATTAGATTTATGTTTTCTCTGTGTTCTTCTTTGAACTTTCTGTTCTCTGCCTCATGTCTGCTGCTTCAGAAACTTTTGAATCTCACATTAACCACATTTGAGAAAGGAAAAAACTTTGAGGTAATTTCCCACAAGTTTCATGAATGAAAATGCTTAAGGAGAGGAGGTGCCTTGAGCAACTATGAACAAAATGCTGTGTAAAAGAGCATTCTTTTATCAGAGAAGGCATATGGGAGCTCAAACCTGAGAGACATATCTGTAGGATACTTCATGGGTTCCAGTAAATTTCATGGCATGGTTATTTATTTCAGTGGAGTTATTCAACTGTTTGAAAGCCAAAACTCCAAATAATATACAAGTGACAACAGTGTAAAATAGTATAAAACTATAGAAAATCTCTAACAAGGATTGTGATGTGACTTTTAAGTCCTCTATCATTTATGTATTATATTAAACTAGTATACTGATACTAAAAGGACAGTAGAACTAAATAGAGATAATGCCATCAGTGGCTTACAGAGGTGGGAATTTAATGGAAATGTGAAATGCTGAGTCACAGTTAAAATTTGCAGTGATAGAGTATGGGATCCTATCATTGTCTCAAATTTTAAGTGGATCTGGTGAGTTTTGAAAGAGATACTACAATATTCTCATCAATTCATTTAATGGATAAGAAAAAAAATGTCAGTTCTTCTAAATGTGTTCACTTGCAGATCACTTTTAAATGCCAGATTTTACGAGTTCCTTACCCATGGCCTGGAGTCACAAAATTTAACGTGTTTTGCTCTTGGTTTATGAGAATGGGAGTATTGATCCAAGATGGAACTCCGTGTGGCATACAGCTAGATTCAGTGAAAGTTGTTGCAGGGACCTGGCAATTGCCAGATATATATGAGGAAACGGGACAGAGCAGCAGAAATGTTCCATAGGGTTGGTGATACAACTGGACATGATATAGTGTGTTTAGGTCTGGGTGAGTTGGTGTCCTGAAGGTCTTGACAAGTTGGAGAGTACACAACAAGTGCAATAAAAATGGCTTGGAAGGGAGGAAGTGGAAGACTGAACTTGTACGGCTTAGCGACGTGACAGACAAAACTCTACAAAGGCATGATAACGATTTATTAATACTTAAATGGTCTACAGAAAAAAGAGGAGAATTATGTCGTTCAATGAACAGGATATAGAACTGAAAATGAAATGAACAAAAATTAAATTGATCAGTTCTAGTACTCAGTTCCTGTGATGTTAAATTTTGTCCCTGCAACTGTCCCACTGAAAGGAAGAGGAAGAAGCCCCCTTTTATGGAAAAACACTGGTAAATGGCTATTAGTGAATAATCTGATTCAGAGAAAAGGTGTAACTCATAACAAAGACCTAGTTTAGCACCATATAACCCTGAAGAAACTAACCTGACCATACTGTTTGATCTGCTCTGTAATGGATGAGGCATTCTTAAAGCAATCCCGGATTGCATTAGATTTCCTTCTCTGTTACATATGGTTGCATCCTTGGTGTCCAGGTCGTTATCCAATTTCTTTTTTCCAGTTCTTCAGCTGGAATGTTCTTTAATCAGTGAACCAAAGCTAGAAGATAGACAGTTTGGGAGCATGGATGTGAGCCCTGTACTTGTGAAGGGGGAAAGGGAAGGGCAGCAGGAGAATTTGGAAAATGATGCATTCAGTGTACCTTTCCTTTCTGCTTGTTTGGTTTCTCTGCACAGTTTGTTTTGCTGCTGAACACATCATGTAAGAAAAAAAATCTATATGTATTTGTATGTTAGGAGTAATGGAAGATGGGTATTCTCTCACCACTGGAGAGAAAGAGTTTAGAGAGTTCCATAGATCTTGATGTATCCGTTTTCAGAATGAAAAATGAAAATTAAGGAAAGATATCCTAATTTCTGTGTAGTCAAATAAAAGAAGGAGTTTAATGAGAATTCTCTGTTGATAAATGCTTAACCCAATAAGTCAAGCGGTGAATTCCATAGTAAAATTACCAGGAAAGTGCAATGAGCTTTCTGGCCATGTGGTCCTTGGGCACCCAGCTAATGCTAGCAAATGATGAGGACGGAGCACTGGATGGTAAGCTGCCTCCTTCTGGTCAGTCTGCTCCTGGTACACTTTTAAAGGATACATGAATCTCACAGTCTGGCAAATATGAGGTGCAGGACTGGCCCTCCTGGAGGATTATTAGACCATTGCTTGGTACGGAGAAATGCATTCACTGTCAAGAATATTCCCACTACTCACACCGCTACCCTCTCTGCTGGCCCCGTCCCACAGAGCTGGCCATGGCAGCAGCAGCAGGAGAAGCAAATGCAGAGTGGAACCCTCTGTGATGTAAAACTCAATTTTCTTCTACAATGTGATTTTTTTTAAAGTACTAGTTATCAGATTAATATGTTGCTTTCTGCACAAATATGTTCTGTCCATTGCAACTGTAATTCCTTTTCGTGTCTCAGGTTATTTTCGTGTCTCATTTTCCTGAGAGCCTGCATCTTTCCCTCCTTTAAAGAGGCCTCTGAAGAGGAACACCGCAGTAGTACCTGAAAAATTATCCAAGCAATAATAGCGAAGTTCTGTAACTTAGCTATTGCTAAGATGCTCCTTCTTAAAAACCTTTCAAGCTATTCACAAACTGTCCACTTTATGTACATTTTTGCCCTTTGTCAATTTACTGACCAAACACACCTGTGGCTCCTGTTTCAAACTAGACTCCGTCATTGAATGTTACATGCATGAACGTGCAGTAGTGTTTACACGTAGACTGTGTGAATGCCGAGGCCTGACTGAGAGGCTCTCTGAAGTCCCAGGAGAAATTTGCAAAAAAAGATTTCAGGATTGAAAATGGAGATAATAAAGTATTTGAAGCAAAGGCTCCAAGCACCATGTATTTGTGTGGCATCCAGCAGGGTATCACCTTGATTATGCCCAGAGCTCTCGAGTCCTAGTGTTGTATGTGACAACCTCAGCTTGTATTATTTTATTTATAAACTATATAGTTTTTCCCTTTTTCCCTTTCTTGCCATGAACATTTTTTATCTTCCCTCAACCTAGCTAAAGTTTTTTTCCCCTTTTATGAATATTTATCTTCCTATCTACCGTATATTAATTTGGAAAAGAAAAAGATAATTTTAAAGAGTTAAATAAACAATAGTCCCTAGTTTTAAACCAACAAAGCCACAATACTTAGTATTCCAGGTTTGAACCAAACAATTCATCCTCTGTGGCTCCCAGGACTTAAACCAGCTCTAAAATAAATGGGCACAGTCCCAAATACTGAGGCTGACTTGTTATCACTATATGTACTTTTCAGATAACAGACATTAAATAATTCACTATACAAAGTCTTATTTCAATTAAAATGGTAAAACTGATAAAGAAGTTTTCTTTACTTTTGGGAACAGATCTCTGGCTTGTAATTGCATTAATTACAAATACACACAGTTGAAAAGTTATTCAAATGCAAATTTTCTTAATGAGAAGAAAGCAACTGGGAGTATAATTTTTAGTTGTTGCCGTTAATGAAAGTATTTGATTTTCTTTTAATTGCACTTTTAATAAAATAAAGTGCTCTCACAGTGATGAGATTTCACTAATACAGCATCATCTAGCAGCAGTGGTAGAACTTCCAAATGTTGCTGATTGTGGATAGATCAGCCGGCACTGGGCTCTCAGTGGAGATGAGTGAAGCAAACAGCATTTGCTCCTGGGCAGAGCTGTACGTGGGGAGGTGCCGATCTCTGCCTAACAGCACTGTAGTAAAGGATGTTGCCAAAGTAAAGCACTAGGCAGACAATTTATGCCTTAAAAATATAAAGGGAGGATTAAACAGAGTGATGTCTGCGTCCCACCGTTGTCATAACTTTGAGTCTCAGAGGAGGAAGTTGGGAGAACCAACTGGCCCAGCGTGTCTGCACTGCCTTCAGCGCAGGAATCATTATGAAAATACCCACACACAAGCTTCTGTATGAACGCCCAAGTTTTAATTAAAAACCAAATAAAAACGAAGTTTAAGTGGGGGAAAAAAAACTATTTACTTCATTTTGTTTCCTTGCTTGCTTTGAAATACATTTGTGCACTGCACAGAAGTCATTTCACAGAGGGTGAGCAGCTAGTGCTCACAGATCACGTGTTGGAGAATACCAACCTAGTCCACCCTTCTGCACATGAGGCAGGGACAGCTCCACCTAAGCCATTCCTTTCAGAATTTTATTCCACCTGATCTTTAGAAACCTTTGGTGATGGTGGCTTTCCAGGCCTGGACTGAAGCTTGGTGCACTGCCCTTCTCAATGAAGTTAGCATGATGCAAGAAGCAAGGAAAAGGAATGCCTTGTAAAAATCTTTTCAACCTTATGGAGAGAATTTACATCTCCTAGGCCATGTTAACCAAGACTAGGGGCTTTTTAATTTATTTCTTTTTCTTGGAAAAATGTTGGTTTGAGTTTTTTAACCTTCAGGTAGTTAATATTACAAAAAAGCTTGGACTTCCTTAAAGATTCCCTAATATTTTATCATCATTGGTAAGGAAATGCAGTAACTTCTCTTCAAAAGGACTGATGTCAAAATGATGTCCCTCCTTCCCCAAGCTTCCTACCCTCGATTCTCTTTCTATTCTAAATTATTATTAAAAATCAAGTATATAAATATTAGTGGATTACTATTACACCTTTCAATCTTGCATGTGAGATGGCTTCTCTGAGGGAGAGCAATCACCTGGGAAAATGGGAAGCAACAGCCTACTGGCTCAGAGAAAGCATCCTGCCCCTCCTCACCCTTCAGTCTGGGAGAGTCGGAGGAAAAAAGCAGCTTGTGTTTGGCAATCTCGTCACTGGATGAGCCTTCTGGTACCCAGGAGAAGCTGTATCTAAACCCTGGTGGGTTACTTTTCCTCACCTGTGAATTCAGAATGCCAAGCTTTCAAACTGGTTTTGCAATTCCAAGCAAGAGTGAGTTCCAGAAAGGCTTGGTCTATTTACAGGCAATTTAGGAACAGCAAAAAGGTAAAAGGAATCAAATAAATAGGGATGTTTTCATTTAACTCTAATTATAATTAACATTGCTGAAGGTGTGATAAAAGATTCCCCTAATAAATCTCAGCTGCTTACATCATATATAATGAAGAAATCTAGTTATTTTTAGCATTTGGACAGACTATCATTTGGTATAGAGACTGAATGTTAATTTTATAATTTTTTTTTCAAAGAAGCAAGTGTTTCAGAGGTACATACATGGCAAATTAATTTTTCATAGATATGCATAAATTAAATTTAGAGAAAAATATGCATATCTTAACTGAATAGATTCACCGTAGAATCCTGATAAGCTTTCACCTGCTGTTAATTTTCCTCTGAGATGAAAACGCTACTGAGCAACAAAAACAGATGTCTAAGTACATCTCAGAGTGGAAAAGAGGGTTTTAAGATTAGAACTTCTAACAGATTTTGATCCAAGCAGCAAATCATGGAACCCATGGAGGTCTCTCAGATAAATTTAACAGAATCCAATATATGGGGCCACTCACATGACAATCTCCATGTTTTACAAAGGAAAAATAAGTGTTACAGGAGTGAACCAAAGGGTGAGGCAAGAGCAGGCAGCAAAGGACGTCATCCTGGGAAAGGGAAGAGAGTACAGTGAAGTTGAGGTCAGAGAGGAATGAAAGGATAGGGCGGCAAGAGGGACAGCAGACAGGAGGTGTGAGGTCTTACCCAGTTTTCAACTTTTTCCCCATTGTGTGAATGAGGAGTATCTCCTAGTCATCTCTAAGGATTTCACCTTTCTCCCACAGAAACTCATGGAAAGGGGCTATTTGTGACCTCCTCCACCCACCCTGGGGGACACGGCCAGAGCCGGTTTTTTCAGGTTGTTTCTGCTTCAGGAGTACCTACACTCATTTGACAGTATTTGGATGAATGACCCAGAGAACCTTCTCATGTGCAAAGGGTGTCTGGTTTAAGTGTTCTAAAATCTGCATGTTTACTCCATTTAGAGTGCATTGCAGTGATGGAGGTCCAGAGATATACTCTGGGGAATTTGTGACCTGGGGTTCTCCAGAGATAGCGTTCAGAGGAAGCAAGACCAAGCTTTTCTTACAACTGTCAGATTCCATGAATGTTTTTTGCTTCTTAAATACTATTGCTGTAATGGGATGAAAAATTGGAACAGGATCTGGATAGCCAAGATAGTGGGAGTAACTTGTGGACTGTGAAATGGGGAAGAAGATAATGACAGAAGGACACATCAATTTGCTTTTAAACGCTTACTATTACTGTAACTGTCATGTCATGAAAAGTCATTGACATCTTGAGCTGCAGAGCCAAGTTTCTTTTTTCAAACACCGTGTTTCAGGCACAACCGTGATTTCCATTGTGCTGTAATAAAGCAGAAGCTTAGGAATGGAAACTGGGCATTTCTAGCACCCCTGCAGCTTGTTGAGTGAAGAGTGACGTGGAATCCCTAGAGCCGCTCGCTGGCCTTGGGGGACGACGCTTGTGACCATGCCCTGTGAGCTGACCCTTTCCTTCTTTGTGCACTATTGGCAGTGGGGTTTCCCCCTCCAGGAAGTGCCAAGGAAAATCATTGCCTGCTTTTGCATGCCTGAATTGAATTACTAGAGCCACATCTGAAATGGATACTGGCAATTGCTTAAAAGTCCACTCTTATGTACGAAAGCTGATGTAAATGCAATCTCTTCAAGAAGAAAGAAAGTAATTCACTGCTGAAAAACTCTGCTAAGGCAGTAAATGCATCCCAGGCATGCCTTGTGCCCTTTCAGAGTGGCAAAGCCAACAAATATTATGCTTCTAGAAAACCATGAAATGAAGAGTTACTCTAAGTTCTCAAATAACCTTAATTCTACCTTATATGAACAATGACCCAATAAACACACAAATTCTCTCTTTCTGTCTCAAAAACTGTACTGAAAGAGAAGCTGCTTATGTTTTCTCTGTGTTCAGACTCACCCTAATTCAAAAAAGTACACTCCAACTGCTAAATTTACAGCTAGCCTCTCTTCTCACCCCTTTATCCTGATGCAAATGTACAATATAACACCATTTTTTTTTCCATTTTTTCATTAGTTTCTACACAAATAGTGTTAATCTCCAGCTTCAGCACTGACAAACTTTACAACAAAAAGACCTGTAAGGTAACTATATCCACTGCCCTCCATGGAAGTGCTCAAATGTAGTATATTGTACCTCTTCAGGTACTAGCACATCTCTTTTTTGGTTGATCACATCACAGGTATTGAGAGAGGAGCTCCTGGTCCTCCTGTGCCAAGCATCCCCTGATGCCTTCTCTTGGACCCACAGCTCACCCACACTGCTCTTGTCAAGCACTGCAGTTATTCCCGCTGACAGCAGGACACTGGGACTTTTCCCAGCCCTTCCAGGGCTACTGTCCCCAAGGGGAGAGGAGGCAGGGCAGAATTCAACTTGTCTGTATTTCCTGAGCTTTCTTACAAGTTTCAGTTCTGCTGAATTTGAAATTGTACAAAGGTGCTGTCAGGCGGCCTTAATTATTCTCAGCAAATTTTTAAGTAAACACAAATTACTCGTCAGCATGTGCAAAGTGACTCAGTGGCAGAAGAAGTAATAAAACCTCAGTTTTAGTCTTTTGCACTGTTTATCTAAGTATCTCACTTGCATAGTTCAAGTGACTGTTGGTTGTTCATCTTACTCTCTGTAGTAAGTTTGGCTTTACAACACCCTTAGTAGCATGAGGTGGCAGAGGTCTGGGTTTCACGCCGTGTGAAATTCCAGCTGTAATTAGTGGAACTGAACTGCCTCAAACGTTGGAGCCAAATCTATGAAACTGAAATACGAGGACTAGGAGACCCCTCCTGAGATCATACAGTCCGTTTTTGTATTAAGAGGCAAGAGTAACTATACGCAGGCCATCATGGTCCATGGCACCAGCAGAAAGGCTCAGTACAGCTGAGTGATCCCATCCAGCCCAGCACCTACTGCTGTGACCTTGTGTGCAAGGGTGAGCGAGGAAAACAGTATTTATTTTCCTGGCCACACGTGAAGATCTGGAGTCATGGAAGGGTCGTGGTCATCTCCACTCTGCTGACATGCCTTCTGGGGCGGAAGGCACTGCTCTCCTGTGACTGGGGGGAGAGGAGCATTGTACTTCTGTTTGTGACCTACACAGACTATAATTTGATCCAAAGAGTTGAACAAAGAGGACCGTGCTGGCACAGCCCATCGCGGAGGGGTATGTATGTGCTTAATGTGGTCTTGCACTGGGATGGCGGGGATTCCACCACCTCCTTAGCTAACCTCTTTTAAGGCTTATAATTAGAAGGCAAACTGTTGATAAGCATTCCCTTAAGCGTGATTGAAAAATCATGCTGACTGAAAAGTAATTGTGTAGTATTTTCATCTTTTCAATAGAAAGGAGTCATCTTGCCTAAGGGTAAATATCTGAAAGTTGGTTGTCTATGTCTAGACTCATCAACCTAGATTCCCTTTATAGCCAGCTGCAAGAAACAGGCACCTCCAGGGCGTGATTCATCTGTCTGTCTTAGAAGAGATGTTAAGTGGAGAAGGATTGCTGCAAAAATGATTAGAGTTGTACAGGAAATGGTATTCATTTTCTGTGGGAAATGGATTTTAAAAACTTGTTTTCTTTAACACGAGAATGATAAAAAAAACTTTCAGAATTTCAGGAAAATTACATATTTAAAAGTTCACTCTTGCTCAGTAAAATGAAGGGGGTTTTCCTCATGTTTTCTCCATATTTTGTTTTATAATTTATAATGAAAAAAATTACACTTGGAGATGAAAGAAGTTTTAATAAGAAAAACTGAAACATGATGAGGTTAAACTGGAATGTTTTGATTTCACTAGGATCCTTCAACTTTGATTGGTTTTGTCTCATGAAAAGTCACCAAAATCAGCCCATTCCTACAGAAAGTTTTGATTTCCATGGAATGGCATTTTTATAGAAAAATGTGATAATAGTTTTTTCAACCAGCTATAGCTGTTACGTATGAGTGGACAGACCTGTGTAAAATTAACTTTTTTTAGTCTCAAGACGCTCTTTATAAAAACATTCTGCTTTCCATTGACAAAGTTATTTTAACTTTCCTTAGGCTAACAAGTAGCTCTCACTTAAGAAAGGGCTAACTGTGGCATAGTTTTGAGATATCTCTTATAAAGGCAAGCTTCTAACAAAAATAAAATAATTAGGCATATAAGATTACTTCATGCTAATTTGTTATCACAATTTTCTTGAGGGACATGACCAATAGACTTAAGTGTCATATAGTCCCTATTTTCACCTGACCAAGTGCAAGAAAGAAAGTAAACAGAATGATGCCGTAATAAGGAGAATTTGTATTGGTCTCCCCATAAAAAATTAGCCAGGGATTTGAATTTTGTATTATTAAGTGCATGATGGATATGAAGCTATCTGAGACTGCGAAGCTAATACTTTGAGCTACGGTATGACAATAATGAGCTGTGACAGTCTAACTGAGTAAGGGAAAGTTTCACAGAACCGAGTGTCTGGAAGGAAGACATCAAAGCTGACAAATGACTTCTAGCTAACTTCCTTCCTTCTCCAAGGCATGTTCTAGTGATGCTGAGGGACAGATGTTAAATGGAGCTAGACAGAACTGAACACACTTCATTCTATCTTGCTGATAGAATGATTTGCACACCAGAAAGACAGAAGAAAAATTTTTAGGACAATCCGAACAATATTTTAGACTTTGTTCAGATGTACAACATACAATTCACCTCACCAAATAGTGAACTGCATTTGCACTGGAGAGCAGCAAGCACACTGTATAGTGAATGGAGAGAAATACGTATTTCCAGGGCACATCTTAGATACATGCTTTAGGATGAACACACCTAAGAAGCATTTATTTGTCTCACCAGATTAAAAAGGAAGTCTAGGGTAACCAGCTTAGATGCCAGTGCTTACAATGGACCTATCAAAAATCTTCAGTGCCATCTCAGGATTTGATGCACTAAACCACTGCCTGCAGAATATTTTATAATTAATTTTCCATTTTTATTTTATTGATTTTTTTTAATCAGCCACTTGGATTTAATTCAGTGCCAGGTGTTTTCTGTAGACTAATTAGTTAACTGTTTGAGGAAGTAATGGAATCTGAAATATATGTGATACTGAAGTTAGGAAGAATCTGACTGCTACACACCTAGACCAACCAGAAGAGGAAAAAATGTTATCTTCTTGTAAGGTCTATTGACTTTTTGCCAGGAAGAAAACAAATTGAGTTAACAAGAGCACACTAATTAAACAATAAACATTTTGGCTTACAGTTCTTAGCATAATACTGTATTATTCTTCCCCAATGGCATTGCATCTCCATTTCATAGAAGCACAGAATCATAGAACCATAGAATGGTTTAGGTTGGAAAGGACCTTAAAAATCATAGAATCATAGAAATCCTCTACTTCCAACCCCCCTGCCATGGGCAGGGACACCTCCCACTAGACCAGGTTGCTCAAAGCCCCATCCAGCCTGGCCTTGAACACTTCCAGGGCTTCCATAACTTCCCTGGGCAACCTGTTCCAGTGCCTTACCACCCTCAGAGTGAAACACATCTTCCTGAGCAATAACCTAAATCTGCCCTCTTCCCACTTGAAGCCATTACCCCTGCATATACTACTGTGATTTTTGGTGGACACGAGGTTAACTCAGCGCCTGGGTTGATCTGTAGTGCCAGGGCCCCGAGTGCACCAATGGGCCTGAACATCCCAGCCCAGCCTCCCCCGGAGCCTTCCCCATCCCTCTCCTGCTGCTCACCACCCCCATTTCAGCCCATCTTGGGGCTATCGGTCCCTGCCCCAGCTACATCATGGGGATGTGTGTCTCCAGTCCTGTCTCTGGCGCTGTCTACTTTAGACTGGACCCCTGTCTGGAACCTGGACCAGGAGCATTGCGTGCTGTGCCATACCTGAGGCTGTTGGTGGTCCCTGTTTCCAGCCCCCGGCTCTGCCCGACACGTTCAGCCCCTGCGGGATGGCAGCCTGCCAGCGAGGGCACAGCCTGCAGTGGGGTCTTCCTCCCTCAGGTCCTTCCCTGAGGGAGCATCCAGCCTCTCGCTGCTCCCCAACATGTCATCTTCTTCAGTGTCCTCTGAGAGGCTAGAACATTGCTAATTACTGCTTGCTGTCGATACGTGTAGGCTGATTGTACAAGCAAGGGCTGGGCTTCTCTTTCAGGATAAGTACACAGACTGGGTTTTTTTCCACCTGAAATGGCACAAGAACAGCCCTCACAAGTCCAGGCTAGGACACGCTCTCATCTTCCTCAGATATTCAAAACAGCTCTTCACTGAAATGACAGCAGAGAAAAGTGTGGATGAAGAGATTAGATGAGCACTGGCTGCTAGTGCGTGTGAGAGCTTGGGAAGAGCAGTGTGCCGGTGGGTGTAAGTGAGATCCTGGCCTTAACCATGCCCCTTTGGCTTCCGGACGGGCACGGAGCTTCAGGCACAGTGCCATGCTCTCGATGCTCAGTGTGAATCGGTCACACCATGCAACACTGAGATGTCAGAAGCATGACTTCCAGCAGATGAAGATTGTACAGTGAAGATAATAAAGACCTTCGTGTATTTGGAAAATGCTAGGGAATAGGTTCATGTTTTGGTAGCCTTAATGGAAAAGCAGAGAAGGGGCAACATAGTGGAAACCTCTGTGGCACAGTTGTGTTAGAAACAGCAGTGTTAATGAGCAAGTAAAAACTCAAACAAATAGAAACTACTGAATCAACACCAAAAATGCTGAATAGCTGACATGGAGAACTAAGTGGGACAAGAAATTAATCTGATGCAGTAGGCAAAAAAATGGCATTAGAAAGAAATGTTTTTCAAGACCTAAGACTAGAAGGTTTAATTGATGAGACTACGTGGTAGCATGCTAGTGAGAAGCAGGTTTCTCAACTGAGGAGGAAGTGCTCGGACTAAAAGAACATAAAAACAGGCATAGTATGACTGTCCAAAGCTCACTCTGACTACATTTCATGTTTTCAACAGCAGTCATAAGCAAATAGAGAAAAATATAAGAACCAGGTTAAGTACTTACACCTGATACTCTAGCAGCCTCTAACCATCTTCATCACTGGGAACTTCCTATGCTTCATATAGTTTCTGCCTACTGCAACCTTGGGAGGATTTCTCTTCAATTAACTTGTGTAGTGGTCCTTTGAATTAATGGAAACATTCAGACCTCTTTGACAAAACATTCCCCACCTGGGGGCGTCTTGCACAACTCCCCTTCTGTTTTGAACCAGGTTCTTACTGTCTTCATTTAAAGTCCTGTAAGAACAGGACTCCCCTTGTCCTGGGAGAGATATTGAACGGTCCATCAGAGATTAAATAAATGGCTGTAGACATGTTTGACTGTTTAATGAGATAAGATTGCTTTCTAGACCATATTCACTGAAAAGCCAACTTTGTAAGCAATTTGGACAGTAAGTTTTAAATGTTTGGCCATTTCCATGCTTTGAATGTCAGTGATTGCTCTGCTTTGAAAGTATCTATCTCTTTACTCAGCATTTCAGAAAGAGGACACAGTGTCAGCACACTTTCCTCCAGCCTGGATAAATCCTAAGCATCCGTGGCGTACAAGTTTTCTCAATCACTTCCAGCTTATTTTACTTCTACATCTGAACTCTTCTTTCTGTGTAAGATGGTAAAACAGATCCAATAATCCAGAAAGTAAACTTGTTTGAATACATCCAACAGGAAAATAATATGGAAATCATGAAAATCAAATCATATTTGTTTACATCAACTGTTTTAATATTTATCCTTTCTTACTTCTAGATTTAATGACAAGTTAAAAGCACTAGGTAAAGCAGTCTTTATAACAAAGTTATCGAAAGATAACTTGACAACAGACCTCCTCTGTTTAGCATAACTGAAACAAGCAAATGTGCATCTTTGCTGTTGTTGGGCCCAAAATACACTTCACCAAAGCAACACTTCCAGTTTTGTTTCCATGACAATATATGTGACTTTTCTGAAAGCTGTGGATCTTTTTGCCTAAGAGATGTGGCTAAACCAGCAACATTTCATTTGCCTGTAAGTCTGCTTTTTTTCTCCTCAGTCATGAGAAGACTTTATTCAAGATGTTTATTTCCAAGAAGTTCTACAGTCTTAAACCTCAGTAATTAGAAATATTTCATCTTTTCTTTCTCTTTTCCATAATTCTTAGCATCCTCTGTGTAAGGATGTCCATTCATTTTTTTCTATTTCTTTTTCTACAGTATTTCACCTAATCCATCTCTGTTTTTTAAGTTTTAATATTATATACTTTTTCTGTCTTTAGCCAGACTAATTTTCTTCCATTTCAACTCCTTCAGTGCTTCATTGCCTGAATTCCATCTACACTGAAGATTCTCCTCTCTTCTTGTCTGAGTTACATAAACATAAAATGAGCTGTTTCTTAAAACAGTCTTTTGATACTTGTCTTCACGCCCTGTATTATCATTCTCTAATTAGCCTGTTCTTGATCAGGTAACAACTTGCTTCCTTAATACTGGGTTTGTCTTCAAGCTTTTATTTTTTCCACACATAATGTTACTTCATCTATATCTGATTTCTTCAATAATCATTTTGAAAAATATTTGCTTTTCCTATAACCTAATACCAAATTTCCATATAAGTAGATGTTTGGTCACATGAAGACCAAAGTCACCAAAATGATCATTTCTTTACAAATTATTTTAAGACGATTTATTTTTCTTCTTTTTAGTTTCCTTTTCTTTCCTTGTTCTATACTTTTCAGTCTTCCCTTATTTTATCAAGAAAATGCTCTTATTGCTTCAGCAAAATATCTTACCAAAGTTTGTGAAATTATAACTTGCTACAATTTGATATTTGTTAGGGATGACTAGAAGAGGAACCTATGAATGCATTTTCACATATACATAATTAGCCCAGAGAAGTTACTGCTTCAAAACAATGACTTCAAGATCTCACCTGAATTAAAAAATTCCTGATAACTGAACAGAAATAATTGAACTAAAAAGTCTAGAAACCTTCATATTCCAGTGAGAAAATCATTTGACTACTGTTATGAAGAAATTTCCAAGAGGAGCAGATCTTTTTTTCTATTTGGCATTCCTAAGAACTTTTTCATCAGCCTCAGAAGCTTTGCCTGTTACTAGTGACTTGTTAAGTCACTGTTCTGACCCAGCAAGGTGATTTTATCTTTGCATGTTTTGCAGTTGAATCAAATCTCTCCAAAGCTGAGAGGGGAATATTTATATCATAGCTTTTTAAAATGTAAGGCCATCACCCGTTTTAAACTGAAGACTATAAAATAGGCTAAATTTTATGTCATTTGGTGCATAATATTTATTTCAGCTTATCTAATTCATCCTTGCCTTTTTGAAAAATTAATTAAAATGCATTTTGCATGGCACAAATGAGGTACATATACTTAGGTATTTCTGTATTATTTATGCATTGATTTTTGTATTGCTGCCTACTCCGTCTCAAAAGGCTAACTTCTTACAGAGGCATGTACTGGAAAGGATGGAATAAGCATAAAATGGATTGGATGTGGTTCAAGTAGAAATGTCAGCTGTGATATAAATGGTGTATCATGAATCAGCAGCAAGTAACTAGAGCTACTGTAATGATGCAGTGGAAACCAACAACGGGACCCTTACCTTTTTAAATGATTGACAGACATGAAAATATTTCATCTAGATGACCCACTATCCTTTCCCCCACCTCGTGAATGCTGAACATCACACTTACCTTCTACAGGTAAGCTTATTTGTAGATACAGGTCCTGTACTATGAAGACACTTCCGGCCTTCCTCTCTAGCAGCTTTTTCAGTCTCTGGCAAAAATATCACCAACATCTATGAACAGGCAGATGTGATGCCAGGTATTTCAGTTCAAAGCATTTCCACGAAATAAGTGAAAGTTATTTTCCTTTTTGTGCTGCATTCTGCTCGTAACTACTTTTCAGCGTCTTCTGATGCATGTCATGGTCATAGAGTCGGCTTGCTATCGACTCAGCATTTCATTCTGCCAAAAATGTTCAAGCAGTTGACCACCTCAGCATTGGAGTTTCTGTGAAGCAGTGCTCTTTTCTGGTAGTTAATCAAATCCCTATTCCACATACAAGAAAGTAAGTTTTATTCAGTTGCCATTGTTATCCTTTATTATTTGCATTAGTACACACAGTGCAATATCAAAAACCCCTGAGGAGGGCACCAGCAGCAATCACTTGGGATCCCAAGTATACGCAATTGGATGCATTTCTAACTCCTGATCAGGCCAATGTGTACTGGACGTTGTCTATAACTTAGTTTTGACAGCAGGTGTGGCTATCGTATATATCCTAGATAGAAAGAATATATCCTTCTTGCCTACCTCTCTGGAAAAATCTCCACCAATCTTGCTTTCTCTGATCTGCAAATATTCATGCAAGTTTGGAATAGTTTGGCGAGTTTCCGTGTAGGATGCTTTACGTAGATTTGTTCAGCCGTGTTCAGAAAAGATGATCTCAGGCTGGAGTGCATTCTTGAAATGGTTAACGGGACAATTAGGGGAATGGAGAGCCTATGGGAGACTGGCTGTCAGTACCCCAAATCAAGAGCTGGAAGGAGATATGCTCACTGCCTATAAATATAAAGATCAATGTAGGAGGAGAGCTTTTTAAACTAAGGGGCAGCAGTACAGCATAGATGAAGAGGATCTGGCATGAATTAACTCTAGGCTTGAAATTCAAAGAAGGATTTTTTTGTGCTCAAAACGTTTGGGTTCTGGAACAATCTTCTAACAGTAGCAAAGTAAAAAGGTGAGAGCTTGATGCTTGATTGAATTATGAAAGAGATTGTGTTACATGATTGCTTGAAGCAAGTGCAGTTGCATTTGTTACCCAGGAAGTTCTTTTCAGTTTTACTTCCTAATTTTTGGTATGGTATATGATCTATCAAGCAAGGCCCCTTCTCTTAACAGATTCAAGGTGTGAGAAAGCAGTAACCATGACACCTATGTGACTGCAACATGAACAAAACCATCCGTAGTAAGGTGTTTTTATAAGAATCATCTTCTCTGGGGAGAATAATCCAATCCATGGCCTCTTGGGCAGCGCTAGAGAAATTTATCCACAGACATGCATGAAATTTGTTATCTTGGCCAGTACAAAAAAGGATGCTCTTAACCAAACAAGGAATCAAATTTAAGTTGTTTCCAAACTCTAAATCTGTGTTGAGTACTAGGTAACACCTGACTTTGAAAAGAGGTTGCTGCTTTGCTGCTGATGTTCGCTGATCATACAGCCTGTCAAGACGTTAGGTCTCCAAAGGACAGTCAATATCTCATTTGGACCTGCTGACGGAGTCCCAGAAAGTGTAAGAGGTGTCACCTAGAAGAGTTGAAGCATTCCACTCATCTAACTTTAAATGTCTACAATACAGGCACTTACTGCTGGGCTAATCACCCTGAGCTCCCTTTTCACCACTAGAGAGGAAATAAGTATTTATTATATATAAGCCCTTCCCAAAAAAGCATCAGGCCACAGTAGACCTCCTAATTCTGTGGCCTTTATTTTCAAATGGCACTATTCCAAGCATCAGAAATTGGAAAGCACGGTAAGTGAGTGGTTTAGAATTCTCTTTTAGTTAGATTATTTTTCAACCTGCAATGGAGCAATGGAGTAGACAGCAAGAGATAAAAGAACTAGTAATGTTATTGCCACTAAGAAGCAAATAAGACAATTAAAATACATGGCAGTGCAGAGTTGCTATACTTTATGTGGACAGCATTCTGGAAAGTTTAGCTTCTCTAAAGATATTTACCAAGGAACTTTATTGTAATGCCCCAAGAATTTAGAATTATAAATTGTGGTTGCCAAGTTATCAAGGGTGACTTCAGTCTGTAAAAAAAAAAGCAAGATGATCTGAAAATAACTACCACTGAGAGCCAAATAAACCACTTATTTTCTTTTTAAGTTCGAGCTTTTCTTAGGCACGCAGAGCTAAATCCATCCATGCTATTTTCACATCATGAGATGCCAGTGCAATGAAGTATTGTTTTAAAGTCAATTACGCTAATAATGCAGGATGAAGTCTTGTCCCTTTTCTCTGCAGGTCAAAAAAGGTTCTGGTCTACAGCAGAATACCTGCATGGCTTGTTTCTGCAGGAATTCTTACCTCTTGTGTTCTGGCAATCTCAGATGGATTTTTGTAATTTAATTTCTCTATCAGAAGAGATAAGGGACAGAGCAAAAACATGGGTTTTGAACAGGGGGAGAAAGCTTGTTTGCAAACAGAGAGATTTTGATAGCGGTACTGTTGGGCAAAGCAAGTCTTAAATCTTGGACATCTGGCCTACAGGACTGGCCTATGAAACTTGCAAAATGTAAAAGACAGAGTCTACTGATGAACTGAGAAAAAACCCCACCACCACCATTTTGAAAAACACCACAGTTCTTTGCGTGCCATTTTCTCCACTAACCAGACAAGACACCTGCCAGAAGTACCACTAGTGGTGTGACTATTTATGATTCTTTTGGACAATGAGCATCACGCAGTACTATTCTGATCCTGTTCCTTTCGAAGCCTGTTGAAAACCATCGGTAACTTCAGAGAGTCCAAGAACACAGAAGCCCACCAAATGGAGAGGTTCTTGACTGGCATACTGACTCCTGAGAGAACGGTTCCACATCCTCACGGACCTTCTATCAAAATTCCTCCAGTAATATGATAGGCATGGTTGAGATAGGGGTGGGTGCTGCTTAACTGGGGGAAGGGAAGGATGAGGAGATGTGTTCTGGGGGATGTAGCATTAGTAATTAGCATGATTCTCAGCATGACTCTTAGCACAGTGCAAGACTATTAGTACTGGCGAATATTTTACACGCATGGCCACAGCACACGAGGAAGTGGAGCCACACAACTATGCAGCCCCAGTTAATGTGCTATAATTTTTGTGAGGGTCTTTTTGGTCCTCAGAAAGGGCCTTATGAAATTCCTCTGATAAAATTTAAGGACGATAAGAATTACTCTAAGGATATCTGTAATCAGCAAAGAAGCTCACTTGGAAAGAAAAAGAAAAAAGTGTCTCCTTAAAATCCTAGTCCACCCTGACTTTGAAATACAGTTTCCACAAAGTCCCAGCCAAATACTTGTCAAAGATTGAATGTTAAGATACCTTAAAAAATACACTTTTTGCCCATTTATATAGCTAATTATTAGGGCGTTTGCAATGTTTGTCCCTTGATAATGAAAATTGATGTTAAATATCTGGCAGCTTTCAAGAATCTGTCTCAGGCTCAATTTTCTAATGAGCAAAAAGGCAACATTATCCAGAGATGTATTGCATTCAATACGCTTATTAATGTAAAAAAGTTGGTGTGGCAGTGCATGAGTAAGCCAGACTGCAATAGCTGTGTTTGTATACAGTATTGTCTAGCTGATTCTAAATTGCAAAGACAGTAGACAGAGAGGTGTGGTGAGGAACATCTTGAATCAAACAAGTGTCAGCTGGGCCTCATTTCCTGATTTAAACAATTACATAGCTGAATAACCTATACTTAAAAACACAAAACCTAATGAATAAGCAATAAGGCTACTTGACCTATATTCAAAGCATTCATTTGCTAGCTTCCATGCTCCGTATTTAAGTTGAGTTCTGTCTCATTCAGCTCTAGCAGAGGAGGGTGCTTTCTGAAGCAGCCTTGCTCTGCTCACAGAAGCAGAGTTGTCTCTCTCTGTGATAACCCCATCAAGCAGCAGGGGACAGAACATCACCCTTGCCATTTGTCTTCTGCTAGTTTGGGGGATGCATTTTGTCAAAAAACTCCTCTGACTTTGAAAAATGGAAGTACATTTTTTTGCAGCAAAATAATATAAAAAATCCTGTTTCCCTTCTCTGCCTGCTGAGGCTTCCTGAGTTGGACAGTTTTTGTCATAAACATATGTGCCGCACCTCCTTTCAACACAGCCAGTGCCCAGGGGAGCAGGAAAACAAAGACATTCAGATGTGAAATACTTGTTTGCTACAATTTTTCCTTCTCTCCTTTCCCCGTTTTTTTCCTTGTAAGTGCCATCACCTTGAAACAATAGGCCCATCAGCTGTACAGTACTTTTGGGCAGAATCACAAAAAGGCTGATACAGAATGCAATCAGCAAGGAATTAAACGAAGGTGTTTAATTATTAAATGGCAATCAACATGGCTTTGTTGACTGTGTCTTATCAAACAAATCTGATACTGTTTATAGTTGGATTAAACGCATGGGTAATACAAGTAATTGGTGTAATATATTTAGATTCATGACATTATGATAAAAATGAAGAATATACAAAATCAACACAACCTACTTCAAGCAAATGAAAAACTAGCCAAGTAATAGGTTGAAAAACGTAACCGTATATGTAAATTTCAAATCATCCATTGGGGTGTTTTTAGAAGGTCCCACAGAGATCTGCTCTTTGCCTAATGTTCTTCAATGTCTTTATTAATCTGGGAGAAAATAGAGTATCCGTTAATGAGGTGTATTCAATCCCAACAAGACTGAGGGACTGGAAAGACTGAAGGAACCTGAAACCTAAAATATGCCGCTAAGTGGAAGACTATTCTAATAAGTACACTATTACAGTTTGGGCGCTGTCTTGGTTACAGTCACCATGAGATTGTGGACTTCAAAATCCTGAGAGAAGTGAGGAAGGCAAATAGTAGAATCATAACCCTGGACTTTTGGAGAACAGATTTTGGCTTATTCTGGGATCTTCTTGGCAGGGTCCAATAGGAAGCTGACATGGAGGACACCAGGGTGCAGGAGAGCTGGTTGAACTTCCTCAGAGAATAACATCAGTCCATTCTGAAGTGTAGGAACGTGAGCAAGTGTAGCAGAAGGTCAGCATGGATGAACAGGGAACTCCCAAGTGAGCTCAAATACCAAAAATAGGTACATGAAATAAGGAAGGAGCAATGGACTTCCCAGGAGGAACATAGAGACAGTGCCCAAGCATGCAGGGATCAAGCTGAGAAAGCCAAAGCTCACCTGGAGCTGAGACCAGCAGGGAGTGTGAAGGGCAAAATGAAGTGCTTCTTCAGTGATGAAGGGATCTTCATCATGAAGTGATGAGGTACATCAGCAAGAAAATGAAGGCAGAGGAAAATTATTTATGTGGGGTTTAAGTACATAAATCCTAGCACTGTCAATTTTTAGATGAATCTGGTGATTTTTAGGTGGATCTGGCCCGTTTTTTTATTATAAATGTAACAGTAATTAAAAAGATACTGTAAGCAATATCCTGAGTACTGGAATATTTCTGTCTGTCTTTGGACAAATAAAGAGATCAACAGAAAGTAGACAGTCCTAGTAGCAGCTCCCAGGGTACCCAGTATATGGATGAAATCTGCCTACTGATACATACTTTACAAACTTCAAAGATATGAAGTGCTCCATCCTCACACCAGCAGTGCAAAGCACAGGGCCAAATCTAATTTTTTCAGGCATCTTGTTTCTCTTGTTATTGATAAAGACCAACAAACAACCAGAAAACGGCAAATCATTCCACTAAGGGTAGCAGAATAACCACAGTCCTCCTCCACCCTCTACATTTTGTAGACAGACAAATAGAAAGCAGTGAAACAAATATTAAACATCAATAATAGGCTGGATTTTATAGAAGAAGTCATACTCGTAAGAGTTATGAAAACTGTAATAGATTTTGTCAGGAATATTTTCAGATAAAAAATGTTTTTGACAAACTAAAAATCAAGGAACAATGAACTACCCTAGATGCTAGGTCTGGCACAAAAATACTGAAATGCAGTAGCTGCCTCCAAGAGGTTACTGGCAGAGTTTCAGAAAAGAAGATAGGAAAGCCCAAGAATACAATGAGATGATTTTTCAGAGGTCATGGACTGCCTAGCTATTACTGAATTTCTCTATAGACAGTCTAACTGGAAAGGGGAATTTTTAGCACTATAATTCATGCTACTTTCTTCTTTGATTCTTTTTCCACCTTACTTATTCCAGAGCTGACAGGAATCCGTAGGAGTCATGCAGTATCCTGTTCAGCTGGAAATTAGGCAAAGAAACACAGATTTAAGCATACAGTATTAGATACCCAACTTAGAAATTTTGACTAAACTTTTTCTGTATGAGATCTAAGGGGTGGTTATTACTATGAGAAGGTCAAAATCAGCTAACAGCTAAAACTGGATGATGAGCAAGTAAAAAGCTTGGTTCTAGGGGAGAATAGACTTTTCCTATTTTGGTGGAAATAAGCATCAGAAATTTCTATTCATTGTCCTTTTTCAGAAGCAGCAATGGAGTAAAGCATTCCCTTCCTGCTAGCTCGAAGGAGAGAGAAGAGAAGAAATTTCTCTTCCTCTCCCAACAGAAAATATCCCAGAAGTGAAGAAGTAAATATACGAGTAACAGACCAAAGCAGCTTGAGAGAGACAGAAAAAACAGATTTTGAGAAAGGACACAATGGAGGAGGATGATGGGAGCAGTGAAACAAGACAAATGATAGAAAAAACTGGAACAAAACCATTAGAAAAAACCTCAAAAACTGCACAAGCTAGCATGGAATAAAGAGGAATGACTAATGGGAAAGATAAGAGAGTAACAAGAACACACAGTTTATATTGCAGTACAGACAATCCTGTACTAAATTCTATATTCTAATAATCAATAACATTTTACAGAAAATTGTGAGACAAAGCTGAGTGAGCAGGAAAGGGCTCAGTGTATCTGGTTTTAGATCGGACCTCTGTGCCTGGTATGCACATGGGACAGCTGGGAAAACATGGTTACTGATAGTGCTTGTGGTTTTAAGTAATGCTTGCTTTTTTAGAAAACTTAACTTGCTTCTACTAATTCATAGAAAAATATCAGTGGAATCTATTTTTCCAGTCCCGGACTCTAAAATTTTCTAAAATGCTTGACATTGCTTCAGAAATTTTTGGACATTCTGGAATTTTAATTTTGCTTGGATTTTTTTCATCAGCTCAAGTCCATCCTTTCCAGATAAGTGAAAATTATAATCTCTATGTACCCATTCTGTCTATTCCACTACCCACAGCATCTTTCATTGTGCATACACCAAGAGTCCTGACAAAGGTTTGTTAAGGACAAGCGCTCTTTCCAGAAACCTCCTCTTGATTTTCTTCAATTTTGCTGTTCCTATTTCTTTCCCTTTGCTTACAACATGATCCTAATGCAATATTAAGAGAAACAGTGTAGGTGAGAAACAGAGTAGGTGTAAATCTGCTATCTTAATTTTAGATGTAGATTAAGATTCAGACCCCTCCAAAAAAAAATATTGAGGGTATAATGAGCCTTTTTGCACTGGGCAAGTCAAGAACCACAGTTTTATTTGACTATCTTCTAGCTGCCAGTTTCCCATCTTTCATTACCATTGTGTCCCTTCAGGTTGACGCTGCAGTTGAAGCTACTTCATGTTGATTTTAGTCAGAGACATCAACAGGAGGTGGTGTGAAACCCCATAGGACTACCATGTAAGGTGCAGATTGAAAACAGGGGCCTTGCATTTCTGTGTATCAACAAAGTGGCAGGAAAATAAAAATGAAAACTTCTATGCTAAAAGGTGAACCTCTTGCTGGAAGAGTAAGTGCAGAAAATCTCTTAGAATTTATCATGGTTTGGGCCAGATTGGCCCAAGCAGGCAGAGCCAGAGGTATTCCTTCTGCTCCACTTTGAAGGGAGGCAGGAGAGAGAAAAGAGAGACTTAAGAGTTTAGAAGGAACTAAACTACTTTAATGTAATAATAACAATAAAATAATAAAAAGAAAATAATTAAATATATATACAAAACTATATCAAGCTCCCAGGATGACAATCACGTCACCAGCAGGCACTGGGGACATCCCAGACTGGACTCAGTGACAGATGGGAAATGGATTCCAGATCTGGATTCAGGAATGCATGAATCAGGATCAAAGGCAGATGAACAGACAGAGTCCTCCTCGGATGCCGGCCACTGAAGGAGAAGATTGACCCCTTGATCCCTCAGCTTTTACACTGAGCATGAGGCAGATGGGCTGGAATACCCTGTGGGTCAGTTTGGGTCACCCGTCCTGTCCGCTCCTCCCCACAGGTGTGACCCCGCTTCGCTTTTCCGCTTCCGACCCTCCAACAGGGCAAATAACAAAGTTGGTTGGCCTTGGGTGTTCTAGCAATAAGTATATGCAAGAGCCTCTCTGCATACCGTGCCTTGGCATCAGTTATAAACATCAGGCCTTATCCCTCTGAGAGTGAAGAGTTTCTGCACAACATGCTGTTAATTTCAGCAGCTGGAAGAGGGGTAGTTAGAAAGTAGAGTTACTGAACAGAATTAGTCCTCTTTTACCTCAAACCAGGACAAGACTATGCTATTTGAAGACCTATGATACCTGAAAAGCCCCACCAGTATAAGAATGAAGACTTGGCTATTGCAAGATTCAGCTTATTGACTCAAATTGAGTAAATCCAGAGGCTGCCAATGTCAAAGTAACCAAACTTTTGACAAGTGTCAAAACAATAAAAAGTAAATAAATATTCTTTATAGAATCCAGTTACTTTCCCTATTAGGTACCTAATTTAAGTGCAGTCTCATTAAAAATATAGGCACTTTGAGTGAACAGGCATTTAAATAGGCATTTTGAGTGAAAGAGGTGCCTATATTAGTGCAACAAGTAGTGAAGATTTGAACATCTCATCTAGGAATTCAAGTCATCAAATAGGATTACAGTAAAATAAGTTACTAAAATCATGAAATTGTTAATTTCTTATTTATAATGGGGTTTTTTTTGCCAAATCCTTCACTTTCTAAAGAAACAATTGACTCCTTTTGAATGAACCTTTTGATTCTTGCATAAAGATTTGTTTCCACAAGAGCTATGCCAATCACCATAATTTCCCTGCTGCATTTCTATCTTTAACTACTGGAAATTTAGCTATTTACTCATTAAAGTCATGACAGGAAAACCAAAGCTTCGGTAGGTCCATTTAAAAAGCATCCTTTTTTTTTTTTTTTTTTTTTTGAGAATGAAAAAGGAGAATGAAAGTGGAGCTAAGGGATGAGAGGAGACTAGAAATGTAAGTAAGTTCATCATTTTCAGGGATGCTACCAGTGTATTTTTATACTTGAACATTTCAAGAACCTGGGCTAAGTTTGCTTTCTCACAGCCTATTCATATCTTGTCTCTTAGAGGGAACACTGAGAAACACTGAACCCTGCATATTTTTGAAAAGCTGCTCCAGAGCTTTAGAACGTCTCATGCTAATGGAGGTACTCAATGTTCTGCCACGTGTTTGGTTTGTTTTTTTTTTCTCAACCTGACCACTCCCCAAAATTCTTTGTGCTAATCCAAATTGCTGCTATGAAAAAAAAAACAAAACTAAAAAAAAAACCCAACCAAAAAACAAAAAAACAACAATTGCACTCTGTAGAATACTCTGTAGGAATGTCTGGCAGATGAGTTTCTAAGCACAGATGACTTGTTACATGCTTATTCCTCATACTCTGAATGGAAAAGTGACAGAAATTGTGTTATATAAAAGCATTTGCTCCTATTAAGATTTAGTTCTCCTGATTTGGGCTCAACAGACTCACCCAGAGATAAAGATGTTTAAAAGTGTCTGTTAATGGCAGCAGTGATGGAAATCCGATGATAGTGTCCCATGAAGAGATGCCACATGATTTGACTCCTTCATCTTCTGTGTAGTGGCCAAATTCAGTACAATCTCAATCTTATAATAGAATCTATATCTATCTATATATAACATGTAATTATTTTTGGTAGAATAAAGCTAGTCTACAATGATGCATTCTCCTCTTGTAATGACATATTAGTTTTGTCTCAATGTGACACAAATTCTATCTATGAATATTAAAATGATAGTTAATTACTGTTTAATTCAACCACTGCAGACTAAAAACCCCTGTTAAAATCGTAAAATTCACCAGAAACCAAATTTTGGATCCATAACAGGAAAGAGTTGCTTCCCCCCACCCACCCCCCAACCCCGCAAGAAACATTGAGGCTTTTTGGTTTGCTTGATGTGATTTCATTTTGTCTGTGAACAAATAAAAGCTGGATATTGATAAGTTATTTTCATTAGTCTGCTTGTTTGGAAGGCAGTTGATTGACTTGTTAGTAGACTATTGTCCATGAATATAATGAAGAATATATGGATGTCATTATAAATATGGGTCTGACATTTATGTTGGTCTGGATTTATGCCTCTGAAATTAATGGAGCTGCACTGATATCAATCCCAGGCAAATTAGGTCAAAGGAATCCAAAATGGTAAACAGATCTGTACCAAGCCAGCCTCTGATACATGAAAAGAGTCTAAAAACAAAGTGGAATTATGGATCTAGCATTTGCAACTGCACCAACCCTCGCTTAACCTAGCTAGGACAATTAATAACTGTGAATGTACAATGGTATGGTCTTCCATGCACTCTAGTACCTACAACACAAGCTCCCTCCAGATCTTGTGTGCACGTTTGAAAGTTTGTGGTGCTGCGTGTTCCTTGCAACAGTTAGTCAGATCAATCTAATGGAGATTTGCTGCCACGTGCGGTTCTCACACCTGTTACCAAGAATACCCATGCTCCTTAAGAGGTCTACCTTATCATTGGTAAGACCTCATTTCCAAATGCTTCGAGTCTTTATAGTTCTTTTTGTGTTTGAAAATTAGTGAAGTAGAATTCTATATTATCTTTGCACATCTGTAAGTAACTATCCAACGTACAAATTGGGATGATTCAAAGAGGACCACAAATGGAGTTTAGCCCCATTCTCCTTTAACTTTGGGTGCTTTAAATCTGTAATGAGTCCATGAGACCTTGTGGAACTAAGGCAAATGAAAAGAATGGATTTGTTTTGGTCTCCGACACAGTGAGACAAATATTCATTTCTCTAGTCCTTAGGGGGCATTTCCTGCCATCTAAAAAGACTACTGAGCCCCTGCCGAAGATATTGACCTCTTTCCAAGCTAGTTTCTTCAGCTGAGGTATGACATTACGTGTAGGGTATAAATGACAAGGTTTTGGTAGTGGGGAACCTGCAGTGGTGATCTCTGTAGGAGGAAGTCAGGGTCTTCCCTGTGCTGAACACAGACAGTTCAAGGCAGCGCAACAATGGGTTCACTGTATGCCAAAGCCAAGCAAACCAGAGGAATTTGTCATGCCTTTTTGAGGACATATTTAAGAAAAGGCAGAAAACACCAGTGGCGATGGAAGAAGTGAACAACAGAGGGAACAACAAGGACACAGGAGTAGGAGGTACTCCACGGGGGAGCTGGTTACAGCCCTGAAGGAACTGTGCTATATGGAGGACCCACACTGGAGCAAGTACTTCCCTGAAGAGACTGTGGTCTGTGGGTAAGCTCATGCCAAAGCAAGTACTTATGGACAGGACTGCAGCCTGTGGAGGACCCACACTGAGCAGATATTTCCAGGAAGAAATTACAGTTCATAGATAAGCATGCACTGCAGCATGCTGTCAGGGCTGTGGCCCATGGAGGAGCCCACACTGGAGCAGAGGAAATAGTAAGTAGGAAGGGACAGTGGAGAAAAAAAAGAACAAAGCAGCAGAAAGAAATAGCTACACACTGACTCCAGCCTCCTGTGCCATCTGTTGCCTCACTGATGGGACTGAGCATAACCTGCAGTGACAGAATGGAGAGTGGAGACTGGGAAGTGGGAAAGAAGGGTGTCTGGACTGAAGTTGAACCTGGGAGTGGGAGAGAAAAGGTGTCTTCCCTAAATGCTTAAATGTGAGTGAGCAAATGGCTCGGTGGGTGCTTGGCTGCTGGCCGGGGCCATCCCACCACACATTAGACTTGGCAATGCGTCTTGTCAGTTGTGGTTACCAGCAGAACAAGGTTTTTCACTTGCACCTTTGTTTGCAGTTTGGTTGCATTTACTGCGCGTCGATGCATCTGTAATGACTTCAAAACCCAAGCCTCTCGCTTTCCCCGAGATGATTCTGGATTCTCTATGGAAAACAACCAAACTTATCCACCGAAATAAACACAAATGAAAGGTTCTTGTCGTGGGAAGTGTAAGGCCTGCAGAAGGACCGGGCGATTCCTCACGGAGAACCCCGCACGCCAAGAAGCCGAGCAGCGGGCGGGCGCTGGCCGTGGTGCTGAACGCGGTCCTCCATAGCGGTAGCGCGGTCGTGTAGAACGGGTAACAACTTCCATGGGAATAACCGCTGGTTGAGAAAACACACACTTTACCTAAAACCTTAAAAATGCACCTGCACACCCTGTACACTTAGATGAACAGTGGTGCAAGAACCCTTCTATTATCATCTCTGAATAAACGCAATTTTTTCGCTATTTAAACTCAGCAATCCATATCAATGCCATTACACATGCATATCAGCATCTGCCCACTCGGCTCAGGGTGATGTAAATATAAACATTTACACTTAATATTTGCAGATTTTCTATATTAACTAATATTTTTCCATTTGAAGGTGCCAGTGTGTTTTTGGAAGGAAATAGGATTAACACTTATCACAATTAAATCTATTTGCGGAACAACCAAATGGAGCTCTCGAGAAAAGAAATTCATCTATGTATCATAGATTCATGGTGTTTAGAATCAGAAAGGGTGCTAGATTACTCAGCCTGACACCCTGCCTTTCAGAAATCATCACATTTCACCCACTTACCCCTGTTGTGAACTCAGACATTTGTGTGGCTAAAACTTCCTTTTGAAAGGAAGATAGGCCCGAATTAAAGAAATTAAAAAAAATAAAATTCTTTTGCATTCCCCCAGTGTTACTGCTTTCCCTATTAGAGAGGAGAACTTGGTATTTTCTTTCTGCAAAACAACATATCCAAGTCACTTATTAATGCCCTCCTTGCTAAAAATAAGCACTGAGCTCTTTAAGTCTTTCATATATATTTGCCATTCTTTCCTGCCTTTCCTCTCAAGTTTTCAGCACCAGTACCAGGTGCAGGTACCACACCTGGAGGTGGCACACTAGTGTCACCAATGCTACATGCAGCGTAAAAAATGTTTCCCTGTTTCTATTCACTACTTGTGTTTGTATATTCAAAGCTTGTGCTACTTCTTTGTGCCATGGCATCGCAATGAGAACTCAGATTCTTGTCCACTGTAACCCCATAATTTATTTTAAAGTCACTATTTTTCAGTTTAGAATTCAATATTCTGTAGGGATATCTGTCTCTTGCTGTATTAAATTACAGTTTGTTTGAATAGACAAGTGTACCAGCTGACCCAAATCACACTGACTTATCTATATTCACTGTTAGTTACCATTCTGCCAACCCTCATGTCATCTGTGGCTCTTATTAATGCTGATTTTATATTTATTTTTTAGGCTACTGAGGAGAATGTTGAATATTGTAAAATTTAGTCAGAAGGAAATCCATCAGAGACACACTACCCAGGGATGATTCCATATTGACAGACGATATTGCAGACTATAATTTCTGAGTCCATTTATTATGCACTTCACAGGTATTGTGTGGTCCTAATTGTTTAACAGCATGTCATGAGGTGCTAAGTCATACTCTTTACAAAAGTCTACATTAAATCATCTCAGTTCCTTTAGCAAAGGAATTCTTATGTGAAAGAAGTAAAATGACCTACTTTTGTGTTAACTGAAATTTGTAACTTCCTGCCTTTTAATTCCCGTTAAAGACAGCATATCAAAACTTTCATTGCAAATGTTCTATGATTTTATTCTGTGCTCCTCTCACTCTAAATTACCACTGTAAAGTACTTTTCCAGTCCTATTTTCAGTATATTTTAACTTTTATTTAAGCAAATATCCTACAATATCCTTTTTATTGTGATGAGCTGTCTTCTACACCGTATTACTCAGAGCTGCCAAAGCTGACTCACAAAAGATTCATTATTTGTTGTCCCATAACTGCTGCTATTTACATACATTTCCTATGGGATGTTTCCACTCTTCAAACCACAGAGAACTCACAGAGTGTGTATGTAAACTGGATACTGAAAGATAAGAGGTGAAATGAGGACTGTAGCGCTACAACCATGAAGAAAGTCACATCTGGAGGTGTGTACTGGTAGGGAGTAAAGTGGGGAAAAGATTTAGGCAAGTAAGTTAATAATGCTTAGGCTGCAATATCAGAATATAAACCTTTCTTTATTGCTCCTGAGTGTCAAGGAATTGCTTGTTTTTGTCTGGTAGAAACGAAGCTTGATATTTCAGGCCAAAATTATACATGCTGTAGCATTTTAAAACTGAGCATGAATATTTAAAGTTTAAAAGTTCTAATTTAGATGTAAAGCAGTAAATCAAGGACATTTTGAGAAAAAGCAGCCAGTCAATCTTGAATAAGCCCCTGAACAACCAGAGACTTTTGTCAGCACATATGGTTGTCTAACAGGGCGCCTTAGAACAGTGGGTGATATTATGTGCCATATGTGCTGCTATACCAAAGAAGGATTTGGTTTCTGGTAATACTATAACCAAAGACTAAACTCTAACGTCACCTAGCTCTTCTTGATCGATACCAGCATCTTATTATTTCATCTATATTTAATTGCATCCTTAGTGGGCTAAAAGAGTGCCTGGTAGCTGTCAGGAGAAAATATGAGGAGGAATGGTTTACCTAAATAGAACAAAACCTTTAAAGTGGATTATTAGCTTTCTATTCATTTGATTATGTGAAATATCAACACATCTAACATGTGTTGATCATATCTATCTGTTCATATCATATCTAACAACAACTAGACTTTACTGGAACAAAAATCAAAAAAGAGCGACTAATAAAGCAGACAATGTGGAGGCTCTGATATTTTGCCTCATAATACCATAGAAAGGCATAGAACTTATCTGCAATACCCATAGAAGTGTGATAATATGGTAAGGAATATCTTCCTAACCAGAACTAATTTGGTATCTTGTACTTGGGTGTTCACACATTCATATACCACTGAGTTACATCAGATCTCTAAATAATCCTTTGCAACAATGAACCTCATTACTTGTGATGCACTACACATTTAAAACTTGGCCCCAAAAGTCAGGAAGTCGTTTGCCTTGTGTGTTTAACTCAAAATAGCTTGTGGAATCTGATTTCCAAATAGGAAGTTTTTGATTACTGTGAAATTTAAACACATTTGAGGCTTCTGTGTTTGAATACTTTATGGTGAAACACCTACATCAACAGTCACTTTTGATAATGTAGGTGAGGAAGTCTTTAAAGGCTAGAGCTTGTACCTCTTAACCCAATATTGCTATTGCAAGACAGACATTGTCAATATGGAATCATCCCTGGGTAGTGTGTCTCTGATGGATTTCCTTCTGACTAAATTTTACAATATTCAACATTCTCCTCAGTAGCCTAAAAAATAAATATAAAATCAGCATTAATAAAAGATGCAGATAACATGAGACTTGGCAGAGTGGTATACCAATAATTTCAGTTATTTTCACTTGTAAAGAAGCATTTGCCCTCCTAGCAATTTTCATTACCACTCTGTAAATTTCTATTTTTAGGAACTCTCCAAGCAGGTTTGAACTTTAGCTGTCAGAAACAGACAAAATTCTAGGGGAAGCCATAGTTCAGCTAAAGATTTGGCTCTACAGTCAAATACAGAAATCAATAAGATTTCCTGGACTGAGTGCAATTTTCAAAGTAAACACATTAACGTGAGTGTGCCATGATATCTGCGCTCTCTATCCAACTTCTCCTTTAAAAAATAAAATATTCTATACACAAATGGGCTTTACAGACTAAGCTCTGACAAGTGGGAAGTCATATAAAAGATCTGAAAATGTAACAAAAGGCTCTGAATGTCAGAGGACAGTATAGGGTGGGTCTTTGTAGGTGTTGGTGTGCCTTTTGCTGTCAATCAGCTCTGCTAGTAAAATGAAGAGGTTACAACCTTATTCCTTTCAGCTGGCACATCAGAACACTGAAAGAAGAGCACTCTGCATGAAATGGTCTCACATGAAGAGACAAAATTCTGCGTTGTCCCTGACTCTCACTCTCTGACAGGTCCTATCAGATTGGCTTTTCTTTTTTCTGGTTCCCAACAGCTGCTGGTGTTCAGTTATTCAAATGCACTTATTCAAATCCAGCACCAGTTACAATCACAAGCAAGAAAACCACATCTCTTGCTTTTCTAAAATACTCATTGCAATGTGCAGGCACTGTCACAGAATTGTCCAAAACCAAGGTTAGACAATTTTGTTGCAAGGTAAGATCTCTATCAGGAGCCAGCAGCTTTCATAGGTTTCCTCTATTGTTTCTCCGAAAGCACATTACCTTTCAGGAGACTTTGTGAAGTGGTTCATTCATTTAATGGAAAAATGTCACCTCAAGAAAAGTAACAGTAGCAATGCTTAATACTCCTCTTGATAGAAATTAGGAACAGGAAATATAGTGTATAGTGCCCTGAGTGCGCCAATTAGCTTTGATTGCCCTGAGAACATCTGGGACCTCTACCCATCACCCTCTCCCTCTGGCCCACTAGCTCCACTTAAGCTCAGGCCCAGGCCCTAGCCCTTGATTGAGCTATACTGTAGGTAGGTCTGCGTCCAGCCCTATTCCTTGGTAATCCTGACCTGCTGACTGGACTTCCTGAACTGACCTTGAACCTAATGTGTCACTTTGCATATGTCTGATCACTGGACTGTTGGCTGAGCCTGTTACTGTCACCAACCCTGCTGTGTTTGTCTTGCTTGGATACTGTGGGACTGTTGCCCTTGTCAATGTGCTCATTGCTCCTACCTGCCTGCGTTGTGGTCAGCTCCTCATCTTCTCTCACAAAATGGCCCCATTCTTATTGCTCCTTGCCATGGGATATAGTTTACTAACTAAAGCAGAGGCCTGGGAATCAAGATTTTTAGCCCATTCACAATTTTGCCATTGGGTCATGGTTTTCAAGGCCAACAGTCTCTGAGCTTTCTAGTCTTCGGCTGTATAAACAGATGTTGTAGTTAGCTAATGACATCTTTAATGTCTATTCTTTTCAAGGGAGGTTGCAGTTTAGGAAGCTTTGACCCATTTTCTTTCTGGATTAGAGATCTAAACCACCAAAATATTGTAATCCAACCCTTAATTGGTTGAGGTTTAATATTTCAATATGCAGCACGGTCTCAAAGTCACTCAATATTCACACTGCAAAAAAGGTACTGGTAATCTTCTGTCATATCCTATCCAGAAGCCAATTTTTTCCCACCTGAAATGCCTAAGCAAGATATTGCACAAAGCAGGTTGCACTCCTTTTTAAGGTTCCCTTTGGTGAGCATTCAACATGTTGTCCAAATCAAAGCGCAGGCACAATAACTGTATCTCTAGGTGCTGAAGGCTAAATTAAGACTGGATAGAGAAGGTATCTGAGTCTTAATTCTGCTCTTACTTCTTGCTTTCACAGTGAAAAATATGAAATCTGGAAACATGGAAGGTCTTTCTAAGCCAGGACATATTCTCCAGCAGATAAAGAAATGGTACCATTTCAAGACTGGAAAAAGCCTCTTGGGCTTTGTCAGATCAGACTGGCTTCTGCAGTTAGGAGCTGTGTTTTGGGAAGACAAGATTCACAAGGATGTCTTTAGCTATAGCTACTCCATACTGATAGGCTAAACAGGGAGAGGTTCTGTATTGGGACCCTGAGGCCAGCCAGAGCAGTTTGGCCCAGTCCATACTTTTTAAACACTTTTAGCCGCCAAACAGTATGTGATTATTTAAGTTTTTTTGGAGGAACTGGCTGGCTCGTGCTGTCTAGAACCAAGAAGGGGAATTGTTTGGCAGAAGTGATAGCTGGTGTAGGAGAAAACCCTGCTGCAAACTGAAAAATAGGATGACTGACCCCATGTCTATGTCTGTTCTATGTTACACTAACTTATTGAAACGAAGTTTACGATGCTGGTCAGATGCACTTCACACTTAGTTGTACCCCGGATCCTCTGATTTAAAGGGACAGAACGAGAAAAAAGTTTATGCCAGGGAAAATAAACAGGGGTTCTCTTAAAGGTACTTCTTTTCCTACAATACCAAACAGAGGTGCCAATCATGAGCTTGCTCTGAGACTAGTAACATGAACTTCCATCTTCTATCTTTTACAAGCAGTGGAAAGGTTGACAACATAACAGTTAGGGCAGAATTCAGCTTTATAAACAAATTCATCTCATGTCAATCAGATGTCACAAGATATTCTGCTTGGGGTCCTATAAGCCCTTTAGTCATGTCTGTCAAGCCCATGCAAGTGTCTGCAGCACCTACAGAGTTTGCAAAGGCACCAGGTGCCTCTGTTTTACTTAGCTAATCGTATTGGGTTTGCATGGTGAGGTTTTGGTAGTTGGGGGGGGGAAACAGGGGTGGCTTCTGTGAGAAGCTGCTAGAAGCTTCACCCATGTCCAATGGAGCCAAGGCCAGCTGGCTCCAAGATGGACC
>VZSF01011296.1:824409-842068 GCA_013398295.1 Chionis minor
ATTCCAAAGGGGCCAAAGCCCGGCGGGCCCAAAGATGGCCCCGCCACTGGCCAAAGCTGAGCCCATTAGCCACAGTGGTAACGCCTCTGGGATAACATTTAAAAAGGGGAAAAGGTGCTGTGCAGCAGCAACTGCAGCCAGAGAGAGGAGTGAGAATATGTGAAACAGCTCTGCGGACACCAAGGTCAGTGAAGAAGGAGGGCAAGGAGGTGCTCCAGGTGCTGGAGCAGAGATTTCCCCGCAGCCTACACTGAGTTGATTAAATTAATAAATATAACTAAATTAATCACATGTTATAATTATATACAATTTTATATAATTACTATATATTATAGTACAAATAAATTAAGGTAATTTCCCCAAGTTGAGTCTGTTTTGCCCATGATGGTAATTGGATCTCTCCCCGTCCACACCTTGACCCATGAGCCTGTTGTAATATTTTCTCTCCCCTGTCCAGTTGAGGAGGCTTCAGTGGGCATCTGGCGCCCACCACACTAATCTGTTCTAATTGGATTAGCACTGTTGATCTTCCAAAATAATTCTTGTATAAATGGGACTGTTCACACGTCTCAGATCTATGGTCTTGGATCTCTGCAAGCAACTCCAAGGATTACCTGGTCTAAGTCTTCTTGTTTATCAACAGCCTGTTTCAGGACACTGATAGATAATTAATACAAACTATTCATTGGCTGGAAATGGATAAATCATTAAAACACAAGATCAGCTAAGTAGTTTTGGATAATTATTTTTTGTAATGAAATGTATTCTGCTTGGTCACTAACAGCATATTTATGAATAAATACTACTGAACAATTTTGGTGATAATGGTTATCTTTAGAATTTCATTTAATATTGAAGCACAAATGGCCGTAGTTTTGCTAGCTCAAGGCAACGTCAGGCACAACAAAACCTCGCCAATCTGCGCAAGTTCAAACTCATACAGAATCAGGCATGCAATCTCCCCTGACAGCAGTTTGTTGTAATGCAGGAGTTTAGCATTAATTCTTCTCATGTTGTTTGGTCTTCCTGGGTTTTTTTGGGGTTTTGATTTGCTTCCAAATAAGATATTACTAGGAACTGGTTAATGTTTGGAGGACTCCATAGTAGCAAGTTACAGAGCTGTTTGACATACAATGTAAGCTCACACATGCAGTTCCTAACACTTTAACGGGTTAGCGGATGTCAGCTGAGCTGTAGGAATTCTCCAGCAACTGTGTACATGTTTGAAGATCTGGATTCATGGGCCAATGGGAGGTTAATTCCACTGAAATCACTAGCTAAGCTCTTTGGGGCCTGGGCCAGAAATATCAAAAACATTTCCATTTAATTTGATTATTCTTCCCCGCAAACTAAACAAGGTGTGTTGCTCCACATTCACTGAAGGTTAAAACTGTGCGTATTGGTAGTATCTGATGAAGAGAAATGCTTGAATCACGGCAACTCCACTGTGAGCTACAGACTGTAGGCCTTTGAACTGGACCCAGATACTGCTGTGATGAGTTCCTTTACTTGCAACAGTTAAGATCAGGCTTCTATTGACATAGACAAGAAGTGATAGCAGCATGACAACTAGAAAGACAAATACTGCTGTGGAAGATACTTACTAACATACTAGAAAAATCAGTCATTAAAATATAGCCAACACTATTAAAACCAGATATTTTTTATTTTTCATTGTCTCTGTTCACTCTTCTATTCACATTATTCATTAACTTCCACCACTGGGTCCACCACTTTTGAGTAAGGTAAACTGAGTTTATTTGCTTACATTTAAAGAAATTTTTGCCTTCGCGTGCTTCATCTTTCTAATTACTTTAAGTTTTTTAAAGGACTGCTTGGAGATATCAAGTCAAACAGCTCCTGCACTGACCTTGTCACACTGTTTTGTCTTTCTCCAGTGGGAAGGCTGTCACTGCCGTGGACATCACTAGAAATGGGCCAGGGTGTTTCACACAGGCGTTCCAAAGAAAGTCTCCTTTGATACAGGTACTAAAAAAAATTAAATCACCGATCCCCAACCTGACCAGCTTTTGCTTCCCAACCTCTGTTTCCATGGCATTCTCAGCTGGCATAAGGCAGAGAGCTAGTACAGTAAAAGAGGAAGGCCAGCTTGTGCAGTACTTTCCTAGCAACACCTACAGCCTGTAGGATCCTGTTGCGTTAACTTTAACAAGAACAGAAACAGAATCTCTTTCTACCTTTTTTTTTTTCCCCCCTTTCAAGGGTGTAAATGGAGGAGAGAGATTGAATGGCCTAGCAATTGCTGACCCTTGCATTTATAGTGCTACAGCACTGCAGTAACCTTCAGCAGCAAGACGGGCTCCTGGTCTAATAAACTGCATTTGTAATCATAATAAGAAATAAACATTTAATCAGAATGCTAGTCTTTCCTGGTTTTGAGTGAAATTCATAACTATCTAGTTTTTGCTTACCTGTTACTCTAAGGCATGATTCTACCACTTGTTTTTTAAATAATTCCTTGATTTATGTATCAGAAAATATTTATGCATTGTTTTTGTAGGTAACCGTTATAACAGTAATTTATAACAATTTGTTACAATAGTAATTGTAATAGTAATTCTTGTAACATTATACTTAAATTATACTTAAGTCAGTGGAGCTACTTCAGTTGTAAATCAGCACACTTAAAGACTCTGAAATGAACCATGCAGATAAATCGTTACATCTCCATGAGGTCCTATTGGGTTCATCTTAGTTCCACCAATACCAATCAGACTGTAATATGAAGGGCCTAAAATCATAATCTGAACCAGCTTCTCAAAATCAAAGTATGCTCAAATGCTATCACGATATTTGAATACTGAAACTGTATTCTAAGAAATGCAGAGAAACTAGACAGGTACAGTTGTTGTAGGCTGTTTCATTTGTCCATGACTTTTGTGTTCCTTCCTTTCAGGTGATTCTAAAGAATTGGGTAGCTGCTTCCCTCATAATAGCACTAAGAATAAAATCTACACACTTTTAGGAAGTGAAGAAGAAGGGAGTCAAGAAAGCTATTTTCTTTCTAAAAGTTTGGTGGTTTGGAAGTCTGAAATTGCCAGGATGGGAACACTGCAGAAAAGAATACTGAGAAAAGATGTGATAGCAATCTTTAGACGCATTAAAGGCTGCTGCAAAGAGGATGAGGCTGTCCCCTGTGTACAAAACAGGAAACAATGGGCTAAAATCACAGCGGACCTAGTTTTGACATTTGGGTTAGCTTTCTAAGAGTCAAGATAGCCAGTCTCTGGAATAGTGCAGCTGTCCTGAGGAACAGGGTAGGCAAATGCCTACCAGTAATGATGATTGATCATAAATGAATAATTTTGGGTAGGGGGATAGACCAGGTGGCCTCCTGAAGCCTCTTCCCACATGTCTTTCTGTGACTGTCTATACTTAAGGTACTAAAAGGATTGATATTTATCACAATTAACACTTGCCAAGAACACTTAAAATAGGCAAGACAGAAAACTTATGAGAAATGGTGACAGGTTAATTACTCTGTTTTTTGTTCCATCCCTACCTCTTTCTCATCCTTCTGTTCAGTCACATTAGACACTTTGTCCCCTTACACTGAGTAACCACCTTTTCTCCTTTTCTCATATTTTTGCAAGTCTGATACTCCAATACTTCAATGGGAGACAATAGGTTTGGCAAAGGTAACTCTGCTTCTCCTCACGGAGTATCATATTTGACTTGCACCTTCTCTGAGATCCCAGAGGATGACTGACAGACTGTGCTTGAGTGCAGTTCTGATCTTTTGCACTCATGCCAGTCCAGTGATTTTCCCTCTCCCCCACTTTTATTCTACCAGGTGAGTGTAAGTCTGCAAAACCAAAATAGCAACACTTCGGCATTTTGAACATTTAATGATAGGAGCTGTGTTTTGAAAACATGGAGGCTGATTATTCAGTTAGTTTAAAATATCCAGACTGATTAAGTACTTCATCTTTGGTACCTCCAGTCTGTTTACTTGCAGTTTCAAGACATCTATGTTTAAGAACATTCAAGGAACAGATTCACACAAGATTCAAGCAAGCCCTGCTTCTATCTTATTGCTAACAGACATGTTTGGAAGGGAGGAAATCTTTGCATTAGGACATTCAGTTCACTGGTCATAGGCTCTGTGACTACCATCTGGTAGAACAAGGGCTAAAAGAAAGCTCTGAGGCTTCTTTGCTGCTGGCCCAAGAGCAGCTTGTAGCTGAAGGTGTGCTGTCTTGATATCTTGTCTTAGTTGAAACTTTCAGATACAGGAAGATTTCCTGGGAAACAAAATAATGCAAATTGATCCTGCTAATATTTTGGGGCATAACCGTAATTTTTTATTTCACTTGGCCATTCATTAAAAGATACGAGGCTATGCCTTCCAAATAGCAGTGTTAGGACTCAGCTTTTATTTTTTCTATTCAGTCAACTGGCTAGTTTCCACTTTCTATCTATTAAATTTAAAAACAAAAAAACCCACCACCTTTGGTCTCTCTTCCCTCCTGCCCTTCACACCAAGGGAAAACTCTGTAAATAGCCGCAAAGCTACCTCATTAACTGCTTTTAAGTGTCTCCTTACACTCTCCTTTGCCACACTGGCAGCGGTCCTTGGCTGAGACTATCACCTCTCATGCTGACAGACACTGAGCACTGTTTCTTGATACGCTCCCTCTCCTGGTACCCAGCTGTTTCCTCTGGCTTCATGCATAAATGGCACACACTCTTCAGGGAAGGAATTAACTTCTGAAGAATTCATGGGACATGTGGCACTAGCTGTGGTTCAGTGGCAATGTTCAATGCTGAAACTCAGTCTTAAGTTCAGGTAAAGTAAGCTTCTGAGGTCTGAAAAGATGGACACGAGACAGAGGTAAAGGTCTAAACACAATACTAGGATCTCCAAGCCTGATGGGACGCATGCCGGTGGTATTGCACTTCAAAGTGTGCCAACAGAAAGAAGAGCCATAATGAAGCATGTTTCTCACCTCTGAGGAAAAAGCACTAGGCAGTCTAGCCAGAGACTACAGTATTCACTGTTTCTTTGGCTTGTAGTGCAGGGCAGAGACTGCCATTAATGCTGAACTCTCCAGGGTTGTGCCTGTTTGCAAAGCAAACCTGTCTAGGCCAAGAATGACCTGGCCCACCAGCTGCAAGACAGTACAGCAGCTGGAGAGAGAGAGCCCAGGAAGCAGTTTTCAACCATGACTGCCTGCCAGAATGCTTCTCCTAAGGGTGGCATGAAGGGTCTCTATCCCTGCAATTCCAGCACTGTGGCCCTGAGGAAACTATGGGTGCGGCCAGAAATCCACCAAGCTGCTGATCTGCGATCGGCCACTTGCAACTCCTGGGGTAAGAGCTCTCGCAGAACTTCAGGTTAAACCTATGCCTCCAGGATTTGGCCATAATCACCCTGCAGGAGGTCAGAAGACTTAGCAGGGTGCCCTGAGGACACAAGGCTGTGCAGGAACTATGTGAGCTAAACCGCTACTATGCCTGAAGACATTCAGCTGGTGTGCGGCATCTCTGGGGATGCTCTTTTCTGCGGCAGCACGTCTATTGGAGCTGTTGCCTCCACAGAAGCACCTAAGCAGAGAACTCCCCTTGCCAGGATGCAGTCCTATGGAATGAAAATACCTGTTTCAAAGAAACCCTTACGGTTTAATTCGTAATAAGGGTTGCAGCAGATGCAATGCTGGCCCTTCCCTAAAGGCAAATACATTGCAATAATGTGAATTGTAAGTTAAGCCAGTGCAGTGTATATAAGACTGTAAGCTACAGTGCACCACACCCACACATTACAACTCTTCTACAGGTTTGCTCCAGACCAGCCACATAAATTAAGCTATAGTGGTGAGTAGTTATTAATACTGAGCTTTAGCATAATCTCTATTATTTCCTTGGGCCTCTCTCCATTATCACCAACACTTTTCTGGTTTGCGATGCCTCTGAGTCTGGGAAGAATTCTCCAAGGAGAGCTGATCCTGTCAACTCTCACAACAAAAATGGATTTACCTTTGCTTTGACAGCTATCTCTGGCCCTCAGAAAGAAGTTATTTTAGTTTGAAGTCTAATAGCTTTGACTTCTGGTTTCTTGATTTTTCCTTTGTGGTACAGCCACTATTCTGAAAACAATGTGGCTTTTTAAATCAAAGTGGAAAAAATATAGATTACTTAACACGAGGTGAGAAGGCCAGCAACAATCCTTTCCAAGGAACTAAAATTTGTGTTTGTTGTCCCCTCACTGACCAAAGCTTTCTCCAATAGAAATCTCTCATCAGCCTACCTATGTGTTATAGTACCACCAGTTAAAGGACAAAGATCTATATATGCCTTTTAACCCTCTTCCAATCCAAAGTATAAAGAACTATTTAGTCTGACATCCATTTTGTTAGTTTCTACCAGCAGCAGCTGGTAGATTTCTCTGGGGTTTTCTTCAGAGCATCTGGCTTGGGTCAGGTCACTATAAAAAATTTAACAAACATCCTTTACAGAACTGGCTTGCACTTTTTTAAATAAGGAAATCTTATCTATCTCAAATCTAACAAAGGTTTTGTTTCCATTCTGTCAATGCAGAAGACATATTAAGCATTGCATTTAATGAGATATTGAACAGCACTTTGTTCCTAGTGTATACAGGAGCAGGCTGTGCTTAAGAAACACATCACTTGGTTTTGTTTTACTCTGTGGTCAGAGTAAAAGTCGTCTTTTGATAAAACATGTATTTCTTAGTTTTGGACAGCAATAAAATGGGCTAGACTCTAGGCTGCACCTCAGCTAATATTGGAATAGAGCAAGACAGGCTGGGCAGCTGCATAGCCTCTGAAATCTGGGGCTAATTTTGAGAATGATAAAAAAAAAAATAAAAAATCAAGTAGTGAGAACATAAGAACTGCCATACTGATTCAAAACAAAGATCCCTCTAGCCAGTGTTCTGTCTCTAGCAGTGATCGTAAGTTGACATTTATGGAAGAATAAGAACTGTGCAAAAATATATGGTTGTTTCCCCTAATACTCAAACAGCTTCTTACTGTTTTAAGCCTAGAGGATTTCCTAAGTCTTTCGTAGTTTGTTTATTTAGCAGCTCTTCATGAATCATTCTTCCAAGTACGTCTCCCCCTGAACTTACATAAACTTTTTCCATTCACACTGTCTTTTGCAAGGATTTCCATAGGTCTGGTATGCGACGTGTGAGGAACCACCATCACAAGCTTTATTTGATGACTCCTAATGTCCTTGGAAGGGACGCTGAATGGACACTTCAGTCATGCTACTTATGATTTCGTAGATCGCTACCACATCCCCACAAAACATCCTTTTTTTGCAGAAACCCAGCCCACCACATCATTTGCTGTACAGAAGCCATTCTGTACTATTAGATCATTAAATGTGTCCCTCTCTGAATCTCTTTTAAGCTCTAATGTATCCTTTCTTAAATGAGGAGACCAGAACTGTAGGTAGTATTCAAAGTATAACAAACGTGCATTTATCCAGAGATGTAACTTTGTTTTCTGTCTTGTTCTTTACTTCTTTCCTGATAGTTCCTAGCATTTGATTTATTTTTTGTCTGCTGCTGAGCACTGAGATGGTGCTTTCTTGGAGCTATGTATCTTAACCCCAAAGCGTCTCTCACTTCTGAGTGTTAATGGTCAGGTCACAGTCACTATTTGATATATGAAGCCAAGATTGTTTTTCCCAACAGCATTTCACAAAACGTTTTATTGCTCTGTCATGAAGCCTCAGAATATCTGTCAGCAATTGTAGGCTCCACCCTTGTCTGTTGCTAAATGTATCATCAGAAAACTTTGAAATCTCACTGCTCATCCCCTTTTCAAGGTAATTTGTGATTATGCTAAAGCATGTTGGTCCCAGCACAGAATTCTGTCAAACTCCTTTCCCTTTACTGAGAATTTTGACTATTAGTTCCTATTGTGTTTTACTTCTAGCTGTGTTTGTTCAGCTTGAAGAGAAGGGAAAACTAACTGTTTTGTTTGGCTTCTTGAGGTGAGATTATAGAGAACACAGAGGTAGACAGAGGTTCACAAAGGAGAAGAGGCAAAGGACATGAGTTGCTGCAAGGGAAATTCTGATTAGAAATAGGAAAGAGTCTCTTCACTCTGCACCAAGACACCCAAAGAGCTTTTGGGAGTTCTGTCCTTCAGGATATTCAAAGCTTGACTGTTCATGACCCCAAGCCACCTTATCTAAGGTGTAAACTGGCATTACTTTGAGCAAGAGATTGGACTATATGACCTCCAGAAGTGCATTCAAACCTAAATTGTCACATGATTCTATGCATTCAAGGCAGGATTTTCCCTCTTCTCCCATGGCTGCTCAGTATCCTTTCTTGAAGGATATTGTCAAGGTCTTTCGGAAATGCCAGTAAACGATATCAACAGGATCCCACAGAACCACACACTCGTTGACCACTTCAGAGAACTCCAAGAGGTTTACAAGGCAGAACCATGTTTTCTTTTTTCAAGATCATAGTCATCATCATGTGTAAATATACATCGCCATTAGTAATTCACCTATTTCCTCTTTAAGTTGTGAGGTGAATACCACTTGGCCCTGGTGTTTTGTATTTGTTACTTTTCATTCTATTTCTTTGAATCATAACCCGTTCCAAAGTTGCTTCAATTTTTGGACAGATAGTTCACTGATTTCTCCTTAAAAAAGGATGCTTGTGCTGTAATCTCTCATATTTTTTTTTCTATAATGAACCTGGATGCCAATAATCTATTCAGCTTCTCTGCAACGCCCTTGTCCTCTCTGACTGCTCCTTTTCTACTCCAGTTAAGGAAGTGCTACAAAGTGCTTGCCAGACATTTTGCTCCTGATGTCCTAAGAGAAGAATTTAGTACTGATTTTAGTTCCTTCAGGAAGTTACTCCTCTGATTCTTTTTTGGTCTGCTTGATTACATTTTCATATTTCATCTACCCAAATTTATGATCCTTTTCATTTTGTTTGAATACAACTTCAGAGTTTTAAATGATGCTTTCTCAATTCTAACAACCTGGCTCAGCCGTTCCATCTTCCTCTTGCCAGTTTCCAAGCCTCTCCTACTACACTGTATGCAATGTCGTGCTTCCACCCTGGTGTCCTTCAGCCTCTACACCACCTGTAACTTAATTCTCTGTTGCCCAATTGATGGCCCAACTGTGGTGAAGTTTTTTGGCCTTTTGCTTTTTTTGTGTCATGGATGCTGGATGTGAGTAACGGTTATTGTTACAGAGCTGTGCTTCCAGAGGAAATTTTGAAACAGATCTTTGTCATTATCTTGTCAAGGGCTGCATTTCGTCTTGTGGGGTTGCTAGCCAGCTGATCCATGAAAGAATCATTGACAATTTCATCCACGGTTTATGACCCTGAGTGAAGTCTCCCTCTTCCACACGGAGGTAAATGAAGTGACCCAATACTTTCTGTCCTTACCAACTCTCTGACTTCTTACAGCTTAACTCAGCCTGTCTCAGCTCCTGGGTGGGAGGCTGGTAGTATTGACCTCATTCTATAGTCTTCCTCTTTGGATCTGGCATTTCAATCAGCTTCTGTGCTACTTGTTAAGGTGGTTAGTTTGTCAACTCAATTTAATCCCAAGATCTAACTAAACATGTTAATTCTATTGTAGCAGTAACATGGCATACTTTTCTCATCCCTTTATATTTTATACGCTAGTATTACAGCATACCACTGGCTATCTTTATTCCATCGGGAAGAAAGGAAGAAGAAAACCAGCTGTAAATGGTAGTTGTTCAATCACACCATCAATAGGTTTTGACGCAATTCCTTCGCTTTCCGGACTGTAGCAGAGCTTATGCTGTTGTGTTTTGACCCTGAAGGCTGCTACTCTCACTCCAATATCAACATCTCAGCTCCATCTTCTGTTTCTCTACTACGCTGCTGAGCCCAAATGCTTTCACCTTCATTGCAAATTCATTAATTCCACTCCATTTTCCTCATCCTGATAATCTTCTATTTTGGCACTTTGATTTTGTCTGTAGCCCAGAGGGCAACAATATTGACAGTAACTGAAGACATTCTTATACTTGTAAAAATCTGCTCTTTTCTAATTATGCCTTGACCACAAAAAGTGTTTCAACACTTATAATTCTGATTCTATTTTTAACACAAAACTATGCTTACATAGATATCCCTTTCCAAGATGAATCTCAGACCACAGACCTCTCCTTTAGGAGTTCAGTACATAATTTCATACACTCTGAGAAGGGGAAAAAAACTAGGTAGAATTTCATCTTTCCTTTCAGCATTTCAGCTTTTAGAGGTGACTTGCAAAATAATCTGAGAATATAATTCTTTGGCAACAAAATGACCATTGGAGACTACCAGGAAGTAATTTCGGGAACTCCAGGCACATGTGAAATATTTGCTTCAAACTTCTTCGTAATTTTTTCATTTAGGGAACATGGAACTTTATGTAAACTTGTATTGTATTGTTAGAACATTGAAACAAGTTTATTCAGGGCAAAGCTTTTGACTAGAACACACTAATTTAGGTGCCACTGTGCTGAATTTTCTCCCTCTTTACAGTTGGGTACTTCTTTATGCATAAAAAAGTATGTATGCACCTACAAACACAGGACATACAGAGAGGATTGTATATATAAACAAGAGATGGTTAACAGATAAACAAGAATACTATGTTACATCTTCTGGTAACAAAAATAACATTTTGAAAGAGAAAAGGAAACTGTTTGTTTCCAGATCCATATTGAAACAAGTACTTGAAATCACCTGTTTAAGCTGGTCTGCTTTATGCTGTATTGCGGTGGACAACAAACACTCCGTCTTTGTTGTGACTCAGCAACTAAGGGAAGACTAAGGGAAGTAGCTACTTCGATTATTCAGCTTGATTGTAAGAGCACCCTAAGATGTGGGAGGCAGATGAACAGTTAGACCACAGGAACTGGATGTGACCCTTTACTGTTTTCTCCTCATTTCCAGTGACTCACTTGATGACTAGGGTAACGTCACTTATTCAATCTGTGCCTCGGCTTCCTGAAATCAATCTGTGCCTCAGCTTCCCCAGCTGCAAAGATGATACAGCTGGCTGAGAACAGAGTTATCTCGGATGTGGGGATTTTTTTTTACTATTTTTTTTCAGGGTACTAAATTGGAACAGCAAAAATCCGAATTATTTGCAAACCAAATATTTCCCCAAACGTTGTTTGGGGATTATCACAACTTCGCTTTTTCATGCTTTCTCTTTAATACAGTTGTGCCTCTTATACTGAAGTATTTAACTTCTTAAATACAATATATGTGTCACATTTTTTTTCATCAGCGGTTGCTCTTTCAAGAATCTAGTATAATATAAAGTTAAAACAAAATGAATCAAAACAACATTATCAAAATTAAGAAATTCTACACCACAGAAACAAAACTTTTTTTTTTTCCAGTTAAACAATGCAGTAGATGCTGACACATTTCTGACGAATGCTTTCATTTTGGTGAAACTACGCTTCATTGACAGTCATTAACTCAGTGCACATATTGGTTTTATGACATCTGGTTGTTCTTGCGTCTCATCTCACATCTCCCTCTTTCACAGGTAATAATTATCTCCCTGTCTGTCTTTCCTTCTATTTCCTTCTCTTTTCCACAAATGCATCACTCCCCTTACAAATATCTCCTCTATTCCACACATTTCAAGCACTCTCTTCTCTCAGGTTGTCTAGCTGATTAAAATAATAAAGTTAAGTTCCAAGCAACTGTTCCCAGGCTGTGCATAGCTTGAATTTTGCTGTTTCTTTTTGAACCGAAAAACTCTTGTGTGCCTTATAGTTTATTCCCTTTTCTGAGTATACTCCTTGTACAAGGAGTATACAATTAAAGGTATTTTCTCCTCTAAACTTTGCCTCCCTACTTCTTAAGGCAAACTGTTCCATCAAACCTCTTGTGCCTGTTTTAGTAATAATACTGACTTTTAAAGTATCTTGCAATTCATGACCAGAGATGCGTGAGACCGTGATGAGGTTGCAAGAGGTTGTAAGGCAGAACATGATGCTGTAGAACATCCTCCACAGCTCTGGAGAATGACACCATCCTTCCCTCGCTGCAATCCTCTTACCTGCTGCTTCTTTACAGCCTGTCTGGGGACTCAGGTGTTTACTGCCAATTAAGCTTGATAAAACAGCAGGAGTTTCTTGCATTCTCTTGACAAGGGTATTTCGGGGCTGCTGGCAGCTGTTGGAGGGCTTCTGGCTACATGGACAGCGTTAGACCTCAGTGTGCTAAGCACTTCGTTCATTTGGTGATTTAGATCATTTAGATCTTACCCTTGCTGCACTCTTTGCTGCAGTCATAGTGTAAAACATTCAAGGTGCTAATAAAGATTTTCTTTTGGAGCAAAAATGATGGTGAGATACTTTAATTGACAGCAAATAGATTTATGAAATCGTTTATATATTACAATGCAAAGTACATATTCAGTAGATCTATAGGCTACTTTACTAATTATATTAGAACTGTTCAGCAGAACCACTGGAGCAATAAAAAAATTCTTATTCCAAAAAGATATGGTCCATAATTATAGAAAATGTTGTGTTACTTTAATGTTTGAACTGAATCATTGCTTTTCCAACTGCCAGATTGCTGACTAAGAGTATTGGGCTTCGGTTTCTTCTGTCTGAGCCATAACACTTCCCAGTCTTTCTGACAGATGTAAAAAGATATTACAAAATCACGGTCTTTCTGTGCAATGGCCTTACGCGGGGTTCCCCTGGACTGAATGGAGTTGAATCTGCCTGCACAGTCAGCTTTAGACAAGAGGTCCAGAAGATAAACAAAAAGTAGGTGATGACTTTTTGGGGTGGAGGGTGGTGTCAGTTCCATCATTTTTGCGCTTTTTTCTAATTAAAGGAGAAAAAATGGAAACTGATCTCAGTACTTTGGAAAAATGATGTTGTACTTAAAACCTTGTTAGTATTTCTCGGGTAAAAAAAAAAAAATTCTTAACAAACACACTTGGAAAGTAGTCAGACTGAAGTAAGAATCAGCTCATAACAGATTCAAATCAGGTATGAGTTTGCAAATGCACTGTTGCACCTAAAAGGGTGTATGATTTGGAGCTGCACATACAGAAGCATCATGTCATGGAGGAGGAAGGTGACAGTTCCTGTTTATGCATTTTTGGCAAGCTGCACCTGAAGGATGGGATGATTTTCTGGAAACTGCCATGCCAGAAATACACAGCTAAACAGGAGGGAACTGAGAAGAGCAAAGGGAATAATTCGAGACCTATGGGGGCGGGACAGGGTTTCTAGTCTATTTTTTTAAGGAAACCAAGCTATGCAATCACACTGTTTTTCTGTCAGTACTCCAGCAATAACATTTGGATCTCTTGACCAATTTCAAAGAAGCCTGACAAAAAGGGACAGGCCTAAAAAACACTAAGCTCCTGCAGGTTTTATGAAAATCAGCAGCCATATAGAGGAGACTTAGGTTTGTGCACCCACTAAAGAACAGGTGGAAGTGTGAACTCAGCTGCATTGACACAAGAGAATCCAAAGCTGTTGTCCAAAACCAGACTCTGTAAGGTTTGTTACCCATGGAACTGCTAGTTTGTTGTTTAGATTCTTTTTTTTTTTTTTAATAAAATATATTTAAAGGAAGACCAAGACTTCTGTCTGAGAGCATTTTAAAGACACTAATCACTGCAGGATGTAGGCGCTCATTATAAAATTATGCATAATAACAGATCTTGTCCAGAACAGGCCCTGAAATCCCTACCTGAAACGAACTCTCTTTGTGCCAGCGTTTTTTGTCTGCCTTGAAAAGGACTGTTTCCATTTCTCCTCATGCTAGAGCTAACTGGGACCTTCTTCCCTCTCTTAAAATACTGCAGTACCACCAAAGTTAAAGAAATGAAAAAAGGTGAATCAGACGCTAAAACAAAAACTGCTCTTGAAAATCATGATATGTTAATACAAGCTATTTTACTGTGAATTTGGTCTGTCTTTGAAATTTTTAAATTCCTTCCACTTGCTGAGTAAGAGAGAAGTCACAGTGTCCCACTTTTACCAACCTATGGTGAGAAATTACTTTGAGCCCTTGATGCCACCGGATATTTCATCCTTCATGACTGTCCCTCAAAGAGCAAACCCCCTCAGACTGAAAACTCCTCCACAGCTTTCACTATCCCCAGTCTCCCACGAGTCTGAGAAAGAACACCACTCCTCCGGGGAAGGAACCTACAGGAAAACCCTCTGAATTGTTTGTTTCAATTTTCTTCTTTCAGTTTGCCTCAAGCAAGGAAAACAGACAATCACGACTGCTCACAGCTAGGCTAACAAAAAGAGCTTGAAAGGGGAGTATTGGTGGAATTGAGAAGTTCAGAATGTGGCCTTCATTCTGAAAGGAAGATATGGGGGAGAAGGAAATTCTCTAAGATTGAGGGAAGGTCTAGAATCATAAAGAAATATTCCTCTGTCATGTATGGGGCATATGTGGATACTTGTTATCAACGGAGAAGAAAAGATCACAGGTTCCATTATAATGATTGGCTTCTGAAGTTTAAGAAAGTAATTTACCTGATATGTTACAATAGCTATACTGATGTTCCATTTCTAGAATTCGCAGCAGTCTTCCCTAGATAGGACTTCAGAGAAATGGAGTTAATAGGATGCTTGTCAGTGACAAGACTTTGGATGTTACTAAGCAGGGGGCATTCTTACTAACCAGGCAATGAAATTCTCTTCAAGGCGCTCATGTACCATTCCAGCTTTGGGATATAATGTATTGAACAAGACTAGGCTTTCCATGTACTGTTGGTTGGGCGATAATGTCAGATATTTCATCCTTACAAAGCAAACGTGGGCAAGTCAGAAAATGACCACTTAAGGTTTGAAGTACTGACAGTAAGAGTTGAGTGTCTTCACGTAGCCATGTGAAAAATTAAATTACTTTTACGGTTTCTTCTGTATTTCTCTCTAGTAAATTCTACTGTCTTTGTGCAAAAATAATGTAAAACCATTTGTTGTGCCTAAGACTTTGTAGGCATTAGGAAAGGCATCGCCAGAAGGTTGAGAGAGGTGAACCTGCCCATCTACTTGGCACTGGTGGAGCCACACCTGGCGTGTGTCGTTCACACAAGCTAAGTCTTGTTCATGGCTCCCCAGAACAAGAAAGACATGGACATACTGGAGCAGATCAAGTGACCAGATGGAGCATGCCATATGAGGAAAGGCTGAGAGATGGGACTGTTTAGCCTAGAGAACAGGACGCTCAGAGCGATCTTGCAATGTGAATAAATATCTGATGGGAGGGTACAGTCAAGACTGAGTCAGGCTTTTTAAAGTGGTGCCCAGTGATAGGACAAAAGGCACAAACTGAAACACAAGGGGTCTCGTCTGAACAGGAGGAAACACTTTTACTGTGAGGGTGACAGAACACTGGCACAGGTTGCCCAGAGAGGCTGTGGAGTCTCCCTCCTTGGAGATACTCAAAAGCCATCTGGATGCAGTTCTGGGCAACCCGTTCTAGCTGACCCTGCTTGACCAGGGAGGCTGGACCGGCTAACCTCCAGAGTCCCTTCCAATCTAAATGATTCTGTGATTCTGTGCTTTTCGGTAACACAGTTTTATTCACAGTATATCAGCTTGGTGCAAGTCCACACTCCAACTTCCATCATTTTTTTGACCATTACACTGCAAAAGCTTTCAGCTTTCCCCTTTAAGTTATGAGAAACTATATATAAAACCCCCTCATACTCTTTGCATTCATTTTGTACTTCACACACAGCAGTAAGAATTCATATGCTTGACCCAGCATACAGCAATTGGCACAATAATAGAGAACAGACACATACAGGACTGTGTCAATAATTAATAAGCAGAAAGGGGAGTAGGATAACTTAACCTCATGTATTACTTTCTTCATAAAATTATCTTGGAGACGTGTCTTGTGGTCTTAGACCTTTAATATTTTTAGCTTGGGCTTAAAGCAGTCACTTTTCAACACTAGGGCCATTGCTCTAGTGAATTAGTTCTTGCAGTTACTTGAGCTACGTCCTTTACGTGGCATGTGCAGCCTAAATTATCTACAGGTGTGTGGACTACCTATGGATACCTACAACAACATAATCATGGTGGGTTGTATTACCATTCCAGTCACGCCATGTGATAGTTGTTTCTGACACATCTCATGCTTTTCAGTCTTGCTTCCTTCAGTTTTGAGGTGGCTGCCATATATTTGCCTGTTGGTAACAAATGGATAAATTCTTCAGCATCAGCCTGTAACATGAAGGCTATCTTCCCTGCCGGTCGCAGATGGTGGAAAGTGATTTTATTGATTTGTTAGTACTTAGCTAGAAGGATTACATCTAGCAGTAATAGTGTGGCCAGGCCCTGGGACAAATCACCACATGAGTTAGCGGAGGGTCTGTGTCTTTAACTGAGTGTGACATTATGATATTTACCAGCCCTTCATAGTGCTTCGCTTATTAACATCACTTTAATCTCTTCTGAGCCATCTGTCGGTCATTTAAGTTTCAGTTTCCCTCATGTGCTGGAAGAGTTGAGAGACTCCACTTTCTGAGCTGAACCTGGACATTACCACTCAAAAGTTCTGGTGGTCACAGTAGTGCTTATTATTTTTTTTCCTTTTAATTTGTGTTACCAGCTTGTGTCCTGCAGAAAATCTCTTGGGGGGACACAAGCAGATGGCCACAGTAATTCCTCTCAAATTCGAAGGGTCATGAGGGTTCATAGCTCTCAGAATTTGCGTGAGAGGTATTAGTATGGCTGCCTGAAAGCTGGTCCCTCTCCCTATTCCAAACCCGGCAAGTTTGGCAGCAAGAAGCATTGAACACTGCCAGCATAGATTTTTTTCCTTTGGTTCGAGCCCATCAGACGATCTCTCTAGAAACCAGAGCCGTTTCCATGCTGTGACCTCGGCAGAAGCACGACTGAGAGGTCTTAAATGTCAGCGTGTGTTCGCGGTAGTTCCCATTTTATTCGAAAGTGCAGTTCTCTCTCTATTTCAGCCTCACATTTCTAAGTAGCCTGAACAATTTCATTCACTGACAGGTACGCGTTTGAGCAAGGGCCATTTCGGAGCTATAGACACGAGTTTCTGGCCAGTGGACTATGCGCAGACGATCTGCTGTAGAGAATGGCTGTTGTCTTCATTTACCAGCTCCCCAAAATCACGTTGTGCAGAGCTGGTGGATGAGGAATCGCCAGGGAAGCTATCGCTGTCTGGAAGCGATGTTTCGTTTCGTTGTGCGCTACCCCCTCCGTCGAACAGTCGGCACCGTGGCGTGCTCGGTGGCCAGTTTCGGTGGGTCACAGCAGTGAAAGAAATGGGTCTGATGGATGAGGAGAGTCCGGAGCGCTCGCCACCCCCGTGGGAAGCGTGTGGGGACCCTGCCATGGGTGCCACCGACTGGGCGCACCAACACAGTGCTGAAGCCTGGGACCCCGAGGGGGGGGGTGGTGGTGGTGGAGCGATGACCCTGCTGGCTCAGTCAAGGGGGCCAGCACGGCTCACGCCCCGAGGGAGCGGCGGCAGCACCGGGAGGGCGCCCAGGGCTCCCCCGGCGCCTCAGGCCCGCCCGCAGCCGCTGCCCCCCCCCACAGGCGGAGCGGTGCGGGCGTGAGGAGGGCGGCGGTGCCGGGGCCAGCGCGGCGACCGTGCGGGACGAGCGCGGGGGTGGGC
>VZSF01011296.1:843103-899762 GCA_013398295.1 Chionis minor
GGAGCGGGTTTATCCCGCTGGCGGCGGCGCGGGGAGGGGTGCGGGGAGCGCGGGGTGTGGGTAGGTGCCATGTTTGGCAACCAGGTCCCTACAGCCTCTTTTGAACCTCTTCTCGCCCATCCCCGCCCCATCCTTGCCCAAAAGCACATGTGACCGCATTTCCTAGCCTCCTCCGTTAATGGCAGGCTTCAAACCTCACGGTACCAAATCGCCTGCTGCGAGCGATGAGAATAAACAGATTGAAGCTGTGGCCTGTGGAGGAGAATCAGGGTTTCTCCTCTCCTGACTACCCGTCAGGCCTGTTCGCTCTGGGGGGGAAACGGTAGGAGAGGTGACTGGAATACGTGACAACCGCTGACGTTGCCCAGACCCTCCCTGCCACGGGAGGTGTATCCTTACCTCACTGTCTCCTGGTGGCATACACCTGTGCTCGGGAGGGATGCTCCGAAGGTGTGACGTGATCTGGGTGCTTCTTCTGGCAGCATCGGAAATGCCCGCTGGAGTGATGCGGGTGCCAGCTCTTCCCGGTGGCTTTCTCCGACCATGGAGATACCAAACCCCCGCAGGCTCCCGACTTTGGCCCCACGCGCCGCCCGTGCCCAAGCTGGAACAGCGTTCCAGTATATTGCTGTCTCTGTCCCTTCCCACCATGGCTCTGGATTTTTACTGGGGTTACTAGAGGGGGTTGCGACGGCGGGCGCCGAGGCCCAGCTGCTAGCGTTGCGTATTGCCGAGGAGCTGGCCGGGAGCGTGGCGTTTGGATCTCGGTCCAAGAGGAAGAGTTCAGTTTGCTGTTGCTGTTCCTTACACTCGGGGTGTGGCTGGTCCTGGAGGTGGGGTGGCTGAAACGAGACATGTTTTGTGAAAATGCATTGTGTTAGTCAACGTGGGGAAACCTAAGTGAAGGATCCCTCCTCAGTTTCTCTTTATCAGAAGAAAATTAAATAAAGGAGTAGCTCAAAGGCTCTAAACTACATTTATCCTTCCCCCATTCCTTGTCCTCCAGCACAGCTACTTGCCTATAAATATTTAGCTTTTATTGCATGAAGAAGATTACTTGTTCTGTGATTACTTGTTCTGTGATGATGTTGTAGAGCAATACTGTAAATCTTAGAATCACTGCAAGAATGAACTTTTGTCGGTAGAGATGGTAATGTCTCAGCCCTATTCTTGTTAAGGTGGGGTAGAGGATAAATTTTCCTCCTTCTCCCCCCTCCTTTTTTTTTCTTCTGCTCTTCTTTAGCATTGGCATTTCTCATACTTCCTCTTCTGTGAGATTATGGGAATCTTCAGCAGTTTAACTAAGTGGATCTAGGACACTTTAGATACAAGTTTTAGAAGAGGTCAAAAACTGTGCTTTGTGAACTCAACTTGAAATTACTTTATATTATCTTCAAAGGTTTGTGACACACAAAGTTAAAAGTTTATTTCCTTACAACGGTTCTTTCAAATTGTGAGAATAACAGTCCATGCTCTCTATTGGTCTGAGAAACTGTGATTTTAAATAGATTTTTTTTTTCTTCAAATAAAGAGCCAGAGATTAATAGGAAATACGCTGGGAAACTTACAAGCCTGTATACTCACTTTAGCGATCTCGTTGATTTTCAAAAATTAGGTCACAGCAAATAGTTTTCATATGGATTATGATTTGACTCTTATGGAGAGCCACTAGATTTTCTGAGATCATTTGCCTTTTCTACATGCTGAGCACTTACTTCCTTTTTGGGACAAGAGTTAGACACATCTTTCCAGAGAGTAACCCTTACAAGACTGGATTTTGAGAAAATAATTTACTTCCATAATTTTGTAGAGGTTTGTTACAAATATACAGTGGTGCTATCCAGATGACACAGCTATATTATGAAATCACGTGTGTCGTCACCATCCCTTCCTATTGTCTTCAGTAAAAGTTTTTTCTGATTCTCCAAATGCCTTGGCAAAACAGCCACTGGTTTTCTTTTAAAACCACCTGGCTGAGAAATGTTTCCATCTGTAACACCCACATGCAAATCTGCAGCGTCCCCTGGAAATGAAGCTGATCTGTGTTGCAAACTAGGCTCCCATCAATCCTGGGCCTGTCAGAGGCCGGATACATGCTGGCTCTTGAATCATAAGGGCTAAAAAGCGTGTGGCTTTTCTCCCCTGTTCTGGATGTCCTGTTAGTAATGAGTTTCTGAAACAGTACTTGTAATTTTCCTTTCCAGCCCTCCTCATGGCAGAAAACTCTAGGAAGAATTATTGGTTAAACTACTGTATTCTTCACATGGCGATCATAAAATTGTGGCTCCAAGGGAATCTGAGGTGTTCCTGTGGGTAGACTCTATGGATTTCAGCAGAACTGAAAGAGATTAGGGTCATCGGTGAAGAGGCTGTGTCCCTCTCCTCCGGGGTCTGGACCTCTCTGTCTTCCTGAGCCCCGTTCTTGAATCGGAGCTAAAAGCCTCCTTGTAAAACCTCTCTGGCAGCTCGTGCTGCCATCGGCGCGTACCGCAGCGTGCCAGCTGGGGAGCAGAGCGCTGTTACTGGGAGTAGGACTATGGATGCCGGAATGCTTCCGCTGCTTGCTGCGGAGACAGGCAGAAAGGCGTGCTTGGGTTTGAAACCAAACTCGTCTCTTTCCAGGAACTTGCCCTGTCGGTTCGTTGGCCCACTGAGTTTCCGCCGGCAGTCTGGGGCTAACGAAGCTTGTCACACCCTTAGGATAAAGACATGCGACTTGTACTGGCCAGTGTGACTTTCTTTTTCTAGGTATACCCGGTCAGTGGCAGAGACCTCGTCCTCCCCTCACCCTTCCAACATCAGCTGGCAAACTGCTGTGCGTGGTGTTTGTGGAAGGGGAACATTCTGCCCTCCTGTGACCTGTTGAATACCTTGGAGCAGTGTGTTGAGGAGTTAGGGCTTTTGTGAAGGTTCCTCCTTTTGCTTTTTTTATCAGCAGGGGCACCTTCGCAGGAGGAACACTAATGTTAGCCGATTGCCTTGAAATTGCCTTTTACACCCAAAGAGGGGTTTTGCATTTCCACCATGATAGGGGCTCCGTGATAGGGGTCACTAGGTACTCCTGAGGGCATATCAGTGCCTTCGTGTGGTGAAGTGCAGTCCCAGTGTGGTGTAAGGCACCAAAGACTCAAACCCACATAAGCGCTTCCATGCTTACCTGGCACTGAGTAGAAACTGAGGCACCTTGAGCGCAGTCCACAAAATCTTTCCTTAATGGTGCACCTGAGAAGCTGGCTGTTCCTGTGTGTCCAGGGCACCGAGGACCACAGCACGTGAATGCTGCTGAATTGCTTGCTGTCTGCCTTATATCTAAGCCTACTGAGGAGTCCTAAACCACGCAGTCATATGCTTAAGTCCTCTGAAAGACCTGATAGCTAATGCGATACCTCTGTAATTTGTACTGATAGCGCTGAACTCAAAGTGCTGTTGTCCACTTGCCTACCATGCAGGGGACAGGCAGCGTTACTGCCTCCAGCTGCCTTAGGAGTAATAGCCTGGTGGTTAGGAAGTAGTTACCCAAGCCCAGTATGCCTGTCAGCCTGAAGAAATTGTGCCCTAGACAAGTGCCGTTGCATTGTAACTTAGTGGAAAGAGTTTGGCTCCCCACAGAAGGAATGAAAAGTTTGTGGGCCCAGGAGCGTAACTCAATGTCAAGCCCAATAGGAAGAGCTCTCCTTGCAGACGAGCTGTCTTGCTCGCATGCTCCATGCTCCTGGGTAGCCAGGGATGTTAATGTAGCCTTTTTAAAAAGAGTCAGAGAAGTTTAAAATACAGAGAGGCAGGGTAAAGGTACTCCTCCTTTCCAGTTGAATGATCTTGTCTTGGGGCTTCCGAGCTTTGCCTTTCCCTCTGTGGTTGGGAGAGCTTCACCTTCCCGCCTACCACAGCTTTGCCAGCAGCATGGAGAGCAGTCTGTGGAGTAGGTGGGGCTTTACCATTGTAGACTCCGCCCGGATTCACTCTCGTTTCCCTGTTTCACACCGATTGTGCTAGGTTTTGCAGGTAACTCAGAAGCCTGTAGTCTCTAGCAGCTCTTTTAATTGGAGCTCGGCCTTAGAGACCCAAGCTTCTGCTGCTCCTGTATGAATAACTGTGTGCGTAGTGCAGTGGTAGAACGCCATGACCTCCTCTGCAGACTAATTCGCATTGGAGGCATTTTTTCCTGTTTTACACGGTAGATACTCCTGTAGCTGAAAGGGAAGAGGTTCGTGTTGAGTGGCTGATGTGTCTAGCCTGAAGTCCAGATGTTGCCCTCCAGGTGACTCTGATGTGACTAACAAATTGTGAGGAAGCGTGAGAGGGAAACTTTTCAGTGAAGCTGAAGAGAAAAACAAAACATAATTTGCAAGAACAGAGGGACCCCTGCCATTGTAAAGGAAAAATAAAAGTTTCAAGTATACATTCAAACACTAGATCGCCTGAGTCAACTGTATTGTTTGTGGGTGTAAGGTGCCTTGAAGTGAAGTGACCCCCCAATATAGAGAACAAATTTCATTCATGGACAAATCACAGAACTATAAATATGTATATACTTATGCTGAAGTTTGCTTATGTGCAATTGCGTGCCTTACCTCATTGGGTTATTTAAGTGCTAAGTGCAAACTGTGGCAGCTGTGAATGCAGCTAGTTGAGTTCCAGTTCTGTTGTGGGGCAGACTCTCACGGCCCAGCAGGACCATACACTGGGACAGCCAAAGCACTTTTCTCCACCCCTGGTGGAACAGTAGCTTATCAAGGGGAAAACAGCTATGAACCAACCTTAGACAAATTTTGGCCAGAGATTAGAAGAAGATTCCTAGTTACCATGGCAGTTATTTTCTGGAGCAAATTTAAGTGGGGACAAGAGCTCTTACTACCCTTCTGATTGGATTTAACGACATGGTGAAAAGGTTGTTTGCCAAGGTATCGACTATAGTAGGAGACTTAACTCAGAGACATAGGAATTCCTTTGTAGTTTTGTAGCTCTAATTGAGGAGCTTCAGTAGAGAAGCTAGCAGGTACTCAAAACTTTCACAGATCCTAAGAGAGTTATTTCAAGATTTGCCGTGGGAGTGGCAGTTGGGGAAGAGTTGATCCAAACACCCTATTTTGACCATCTAGTGAGGTGCACGAACTTGATGTTGGTAGAATTCACGTCTCTTGAATCAAGAGGGATATTGGAGCTGCTTGCTTTTCAGGGCTGCCAAATCCTGAAGTTGCTTGCATCTGCTGGCAATCTTGGTTGCAGAGCTCGCAAGAGAACCCTTGTGTAGTTTCCTGTGTGCACTTGGAAGCTTCCAGCCTGAGCTGCTAGCCGCGTAGCTCTGAAGATTAACAGATTGGCCAGGACACACGTGCTCTTAACCAGTTTTCCTGGAGACAGTTTGTTTCCCTCTCCATTTCTAAGGCTTGGACCACACCTAACATTTTCAGAAAACATTGAATACTGCTCAAAACACAGCGGCAGCTGCTGCCACCCTTCTTTTGTGTACTACTTATGGACAAAGTAAGGAAGTAGGGTTCCAAGACCACCTTAGCCTGAATGCTATAAATCCCCTGGTGATAATTGCCCTTCCATAAACAGTAGGAGAGAGGTGGGCTCCTTCTTCATGCTTTCTGTTGAAATTGGGCTACTTTGCAGAAATAAAAGCAAGAGTCAAGGGGCCATCATGAGGAAGTTTGTCTTTATCTTATCCTTAGGGTAGAGAATCTAAAGTCTATCTTTAATCCCACTGAGAAGACAAAGGAGGAATTGAGAGTTCTGGGAACTGGTTGTGCATTTGGCATGAAGGAATTAAAGGATAAAATCGATAACACCAAGACTCCCTCCTCTGAGTCAGACTCCCTCTTGCTTATTCTTTCCGTGGTCCCATGAATCTCGCTTTCTGGTCAGCGGAGCGGGAGGAATGGAGGATGCGCTCACCTCTGCTGCTTGAAAGCCTTTATTTCTTCCTTTGTACTTAAAGGGGGTTGGAACCACCATGTTTCAGGCTCTGTGGTGGAGCAGGGAGCAGAGTGCAGGTTGCTTACTGTGTGCATGGTTGGTTTAAGCCCATAGAAACACCCAGACAGACTGTTCAAATAAATACTGCCTTGTGCCTCTTCCTGGCAGTGCTTGCGCTCATCCTCACACTTGGGTGTACAAATCCATGGTGAAACGATTTTACTCCCGGAGGACTGTATTTTCACAGAATCATGTAGTGGTTGTGGTTCAGGTTGTGGTTGTGGGCATGGCTCTGGAGATTGTCTAGTCCAACCCCCTACTCAGAGCAGGTCCACCTAGAGCCAGTAGCCCAGGACCACGTGCAGATGGCTTTTGAATATCCCGAAGGATAGGGACTCCACAACCTTTCTGGACAACCTTTTCCAGTGTTCAGCCACCCTCAAAGTAAAAAGTGTTTCCTGATGTTCAGATGGCACCTCCTGTGTTTCAGTTTGTGTCCATTGCCTCAGGTCTTGTCACTGGGCACCTCTGAGAAGAGTTTGGCTCTGTCTTCTGTACTCCGTCCCACTGGGGATCTATACATATTGGTAGGATCATCCTGAGCCTTCTCTTCTCCAGGCTCAACAGTCCCCACTCTCTCAGCCTTCCTCATGTGACATGCCCTAGTCCATGTGGACTTTGTAGCTCTTTGCTGCACTCACTCCAGTATGTCCATGTCTTTCTTGTACTGAGGAGCCTAAAACTAGCCTTAGCATCCAGATGTGGCTTCACCAGTGCTGAGGCAGAGACGAAAGGTGACCTCTCTCCATCTCCTGGCAATCCTTTTCGAACGTAGCCCAGCATGGCATTGGCCTTCTTTGCTGCAAGGGCACATTGCTGGCTCACGCTCAACTTAGTGTTGATCGACCAGGAATCCTCAGTTGCTTCACTGCAGAGCTTCTTTCCAGCTGGTTGGCCCACNTGAGGCAGAGACGAAAGGTGACCTCTCTCCATCTCCTGGCAATCCTTTTCGAACGTAGCCCAGCATGGCATTGGCCTTCTTTGCTGCAAGGGCACATTGCTGGCTCACGCTCAACTTAGTGTTGATCGACCAGGAATCCTCAGTTGCTTCACTGCAGAGCTTCTTTCCAGCTGGTTGGCCCACAGCATGTACTGGTGCATGGGATTACTCCTCTCCACGTGCAGGACTTGTGTCCCTTTGTTGAATGTTTTAAAGCTCATGAAGTAGACCAGTATCTAATGTCATTTCAGATCAGTCCAAATCATTCAGGGGGAGGATTGCTTGTGGTCACTGCTTCCAGCCTCCTTCTCTTTACAGTCCAAGGCCCCCACTCAGAGAAGGAGAGAGAGAATTGAACACTGTACAAACTGTTGCTGCCTTTTGGCCACATCAGAAAGAATTTAGCAGCATTTGAGGCTTCAAGTTTTCACCCCTCTGAGAGGCAGGTGTGGCCAGAAAGGTGTCCTGATCAAAGGAGACAACTGTGGTGACCTCAGAATTGCAAAGAGCAATTTTAATGACTTTCAGTGAATTTCAGAGAATTGATATTGATTTTTAAGCAGGAAGGTGGACTGTGTAGTCCAAGGAGACTAGTATACACAGTCAAAATGTAGTCGCAACTGCACACAGTCACGCGGTATGTGGTAAGACAGTTATGAGACAGTCATTGACTGTTCTACTGGGGGCCCATCTCACCGCCAAGGCAGGAGCGGGAGACTGTCAGCAGACAATAGCAGATTCATAGGAATTTCCTCAAAAGCTATAGAAGAGCAGAAGGTGACAGGGGCTGACAGGCATTAATAAACATCCCTACCATGTTCTAGACACGAGCTTCAGATCTGCACGTTGACATTTTGGAAGGTCTGAAGTGCAAACTTTTGTCCAGGGCTCTTTTCTGGCCCTGGTTTTGGTGGTTTTATTGCAATGCACAGGGCATTACTTCTGTGCATGTGTCTTCCCACATGATTCTCCACTTGATACAAGAAGCCTCCAAAGCTTCATGCCCGGCTTTGTCTGACGTTGCACTAATACTTTCTGACTCAGAAGTCTGTGAGTCTACAAATTCATGGGTGTTATCTGTGCCTTGCAGAAGGGGGAAGACAAAGACTGTTTAAAAGAACATGATCTCTGGGCAGGAACTTCTCAAAGATTGTGGGTTGTAAATCCAGATCTTAAAAGGAAATACGCAGAAGAGACCTCTGCTCTGGAGAGGAAGGGTACCCTCCCTTTGTTTGTTTTTCTAGAAAATAGCAGAGGGAAAACAACATTAAGAGATCTGAAATTCTCAGTCTTGTCAATGCCCTTTTGTTTCTGAAGACTCCTGTGAAGATTTTTTTGCATCCTTGGATACAGGAAAGCAGCTAACAAAGATGTAGCATGCATCAGGCGGTTACTAAGCATTTTAAGACTTGAACTTAATACCTTAAGAAAAGGCTGTTTAAAAATACTGCTGCCCTTGTATTCAGGCTTGTGGGGATGCAGGCGTTATTGAAAGTGGAAAATGACAAAAGCGAAATTTTATTTTTTGTTTGCCAACAGTTAAATTATAATTTCTAGCCAACTTTACCTTCTCCTTCACTCTACCCACTGGTGCCCGCCGCATTTGTCTTCTCCCCTGGGCCTACCAGTTTTAATTAATAGATGCTGGCATGCAATTACGTTTTGGGGGAAAAAGCTTGAGTGTCTACAGTTTGATTCTAATTCCCGGTGGTGATAAAACATATAAGAAAATCTTATGCAATCAGTTACAAACACTGAGGGGTTTCATTTTGCTTTTTGGAAATACTTGCATGTAATTTACAATTACTGGAATGATTTGAACCATATCAGGGCTGTGTGATTTACCCCAGTCAGATCCATATATTGGCTCTGTAAGGCTGCAGAGAGCTTATCAGATCTCTGCATCTGTCGAGTTACTATTGTTTTATCCCTTCTTTAATACTTCGCAGATATGGTAAAATATTATGCAATGTTTATGGTGTTGCCTAGTTTTGGAATCTAGGCAGTAAATGTTAGTCAGAGTTATTTTTGGTTTTCACAATAAACAGCAGAAAAGAATACCACTATCAGTTTGCTTTAATAGTTACTTAGGTAAGACAATTTGCACAACGCTATAGGGTGGCGTTGTAATTCTTTGTACTTCTAACTGAAGTAATCATCCTCAAAATTTGATTGCATATGAGATACTTATGTCCAGAGAGAGTTTTAAACAAGAAAGTCATGTTCCAAATATATTTTCTAGCACTGTTACAGCGGCAAGAAAAGCTAGTTGCAATTTTCAGAATAATGACACACACAAAACCATTCATACTCTTGCCACTTCAGAGTCATGAAGAGACACGGCACGATGAATAGTTGTTTCCAGACAGTTCTAGATTGAATTAGAACATCTATTTTGGCATTCTTTCTGCGTTTGTTCACATCAGGTGTGTCTTATTTTCAGCATCAGGACTTTGTGCACTTTGCTTACGATAAACATTGTTAATACTATTGAAGACGGGGACCGTGTCTGTCTGTGTATATTTTTTTTCAGATATCTGTAATAAAAATGAATAGCGTTTGAAATCTCCTAATTTTTTTGGTTGGTCTTTCCTATATTAAGCCCTCTTGGAATCACTGAAGGTCAGCATATGCCCTGAGAGCTGCTTTTTGACCAGGTGTGAACCTAGCAGGTAGAGCTACCCTTTTTAATCATGACAGTGGTCGTTCTAGCAAATTAAATGTTTCAAATTTTGAGGATTGGGGGTATAACCAAAGGATAATTTTCTCTGAATTTGGGCTTTAGATGAGCACCAAATTCTAGTTAGAATGATGGCTTAAATGCCTTGCGTCAAAATACGGTTATTTACTTTAAGGTCCTTAATTGAGAGTTATTTTTTTTAAACTTCATTATGTGAAATTTATTAGGACATTGCTCATGAATGCAACACAGACCAACCATGCTATTTTAGTGTAAGTACTATTATATTGCAAAGAAAAAGTCTACTACTCTTCCAGCAAGAAACAGAGTGCTCTGTTTGTTCTGAGAATTGCTAATGGAAGCCTTCACATGCTTGAATGGCCTAAGTGTGAAGTGTCTTCTCAAGTGTTTCTCTTCGTTACCAATACTGCACACTGAATTGAGCAAATAAAGTAATTATGTACCCAAAAGTCTGCCTACATCTCGTACTAGCAGGTCTAAGAAAAGATACTACATTTTTTTACAAACTTGCTTTGGCCTATGAGCCTAGCAAGCATTGCAAACTTCGTAGCCACTGCTCATGAAGCTATTGCCTACATTTTTGTAAAACATATATTAATTCTAAAGTCTTTGAATATACTGTGAAGGCTTCAAAGTCATATCAATAAACTAGGATTTTGTAATATTTATATTGATACATCTTTCTCTTTCCAGCTATTTAGCCAACCTACAGTCCTATACCATACAAACAATCAAAGGTTTAACTATGCGCTATTTTCATCAGTATGTGTTAATCATGTGGAAGTATTCTACAGATCAAATGATTAGTAATAGGACTTTTGAGAGAAACGACAATGAAGCAGTTTATGTAACAAAAGGCCATTTTGGAACTGGATGATTGAATGTGTGTAGTTGTGTTTCAAGCTGTGATTTGTTAGTATAACTGTTTTCTCTTGATGATTCCATTGGTCTTGGAAAAAGCATCAAGATCTATGCAAAACCAGACATAGTAGCTGTCTGAGCTTTCTAATATCTTTTCTTTACACAATTTCTTTAGCACTTGCATGCACTAAGAAAGCAGTAATTTTTCATTTATATTCATTATTCTATAGGTTTTTAATTAGTCTTTCATATGAAGTTATTTCAAAATAAAGTCATTGCACTTTTGCATATTTGCAGTATTAACTTTGGAATAATTTTGGCATTTGATATGAGGAGGCTAAATTTTGTACTGATTAAATGACATTGCGCAGATGTAGATAAAAACATAATGTGAAAGCTTGAGCGGTAAAAGGAGCAGTAAAGGGACATGAGGAATTTACAAGTATTTCAGTTACTTTAGGTGATAAGTCTCCTTGGTACTGTTATTTATTGCAAAAATTTTGACATTGCATGACAAACTTCAGCTGTACAGTTTAATGTTCTGCCGGCTGTGTGTTTTTAGCTATAGATGTAGAACAGGAAGGCAGCTGGTTGATGGAGTGCATGGTGCATGAGGCTGGGCAGTTGAGAAGAAAGGACAGAATTTATGAGAACTCTAGATCATCCCAGGTTAACTCTATTGATTTTGGCACTGGATGCCACCTGCAAAGTATCAGGGTAATGGGTTTGCACTTTATGGATGAGAATTAGGAGAGATTTTCTATGTGTATGTGTGCTTGTGCCTAAGAATATGGAACTAGGCTGTATGGAAATATGTACAAGTTGTTTTATGGACTTTATTGCAATATTATGTTGCTTAGCATCGCTTGAAATATGCAGAACACATTCATGAAATTTGATCAGGAGCTGAAAATTGGGAATAATTTTGCCTGCATTCATGTCATGGGGACAGGGGACACGGTTGAACAAGTTGGTGTCATGGAGCAGCAAAACATTGTATTGTGGTGCCCACAAGCCTGTGCTGAGTTTGATTAACTTTGGTCACTCTCTGCCTTGGAACAAGCGTCACTGGAAGCACATCTGTTAGCTGGAGTAAGACTTACGTGTTGCTGAGCCTGTTTAGATGGGATATGTCCCTGTAAATCTTGTACAATTTTGCAGAAAGAAGCACATTTTTCTCAAATGCATTCAGTAACTGTTCAGTTACTCCCCAAGCTTTACATAGAAAGGAAACCTCAGAAAAGCGAAACCAAGACATAACTACCTACATTTTTTTTGTGGAGGAAAAAAACCCAAACCCAAGCCATTTTTCACTATTCAAAAGTGTATCTGTATTTTTTTAAATTACCTTGTGTTGTGTATACCCCTTATTTCCTCTAGTCTTAATTGTGTATTTTGTCTTCCTTGGTTTTCTCCAAAAAGCTTTTTTCAATTTACTCATAGAAAGGAGCTGTATTTACTCAGAGGTGGAGATTGCAGAGTTATATTCATTGATTCTGATAGTGTATATGTAAAAGGTGTGTAAATTCCTTTGAGATTAAATGCACAGTACATTTATCTTATATTTCAGAGCAAAATTAGATATTGATTTTTTTAATGAGAAATCTATTCTAAGAATAAAGAACCTCACTAACATATTATGATTCTTATATTTTGTGTTTTTAGATGATATGATATTGATTGCAGTTTTTAAATTTAAAAGCTCTCACATTTATAAGCAAAATCTTCGTAATTTATTTTGCAGTTTTTGGGGTAAAACTACATTAGCTTAAAGCAAAATGTCCTCCCTTTAAAAAAAAGTCTCTTTCAAACAATTATAGCACTCAATGTAAAATAACTTTCACCAGGAACTGTTTGGACTGGACCAACCAGTTCAGGGAATCAGCAGTGAATTTAGAGGTTTATTCACCTGTAACATCCCTTTTTCTGGTGGGGATGTTTCAAGTTCTAAGCTTGTCCCTGTCTGAACAGGTTTAAAGGTCCATGTGGAAAAGGAGCTAGGGAGTTCTAGTTACGTGGCAGATGAGACAGTGCTCTCCCTTTCACCCAGCCGAAGTGATCTGATTCTTTCTTTCCTGGTATTTATCCCGTTACGGGATCAAAAGTGAAAAAGCTGAGGTTTCCTTGAGGTAAAGTAAAACTAACACTGTGAGGGAAGAATCTTGAGAACAGCAGCAATGGTAGTGCTTCCTATCACCGAGGGGCTTTGTCCTCTTGTTTTTTACAGGGTGTGCAGTTTGGCGATGCTTTCATCTCTCTCCGTGCAGAATTTATGGTCATGTATGCTTTTTCTTCTGTCTGCATTTAAGCGTTTGCCGTATTTCTGTGAAATCAAGACCTTGTCAGAGTGGTTCATGGTTTCTGTCACCTTCCGTTGGCTTACTGCAACATATTGTACATGGGATTACCCTTGAAGACCGTCTTGTTGATCTCGTATTGTGCATTTTACTTTTCCCTTTGCTTCCTATCGCGTGTAATTCAGCTTAAAGCAGAGCTTTGCTTCCCGTGTACTGGTAGAAGAATGGAGGTCAACTGAGACCACAGAAAAAAGCCTTCTTAAAGTAGAGAAGACAGGGAACTTCCACGTACAGCTTTAGCGGAGGGGCCATAAATTTGAGAGCTTTCTATGAAAGCCAAAGTTTGATGAGCTTTCTGCGAGGACAACTCGCTCTTTATGTGAAAGTTGCGGAGGTGGAAAGGAACAAATCTTCCTGACAATTTACTTAATGGTGTAAAATACCAGGTGTTAAATTTTGAAGACAGGCCCTTGCATGTCTGGCATTCATAAATTAACCGAGAAAATCAATAAGTGACTTCGGCAGCTGCCACCCTTTTGACTCCCTTGTCAGAGGCCAAAAACTGAATGAACAAGAAAATTAAAAGTGTTTTCCCTGAATGAAAAGGAAAAATAGCTTTTCCTCCAGGCTAAAGCTGAGGCCAGTGAGGGTACGGGAAAGTTATTTTTGCTCTGTTACTGTAGTTTGTCCGAATCTAGCAGTCTGCTATTATACTGTGAAGTTGTACCCTTCTTATTTGATACCAAGATGTTTCTCCTTCAGAGAGCTGCACCCCAGGGCTGTCAGCCTCCTATTTTTTATTAGTTCCCAAAATATTTTTTGTTGCATTTCATAAACCTGAAAAGTACTACTACAGTCTATTCACTAGAAGACAGTACAAATTATGCTCCGTAATACTGTGGGGCTTCCCAGTTGTATTCTAAACCAATTTATGGTGTGTGTGTCTTTATCTCATAATACATTTTTCATTAAGGGTTTCCACTTTACTTACCTTCCAGATGTTTAAATCATGTATATGACATATATATCTTGTATCCAATTATATACAGTATATCTAGTTCAATCTGTAATATTTTAGGAACACGTGCACTTTTTTTCTTTGCCCTCATTCCAGGCATTGCAGTCATGCTCTTGATAAAATAAAATCCTAGACAAACCAAGTTGAGTTAAAGAGCCATTCTATACATATTAAATTGCATTTCTGTTTAAGGTGAGCTTCCTGCCAAACTGTGAGGAAATTGCGGTGTTGTTCCGTGCAAATGTCATGCTCAGTTCGTAAAATGTGGCTAAGAGGACAAACTGCGGTCGGTGTTGCGAGATACAAAGCGCTGCCCAGTGGTGGCTGTCCCTGGAGGTACGGTCACAGCGTGGAAGCTGTGCTTATGTCTCCCAGGAGGGAATTTTGTTGCCTAAACACAGGTGTCTGCTACCGTTTGAGATGTCCAGTGGTACCCCTCCTTGTCTTCATCTCTCCCCCAGGGGAAGAGGGAGGAGAAGGTGGGAAGCTGGTTGCTGTTTTAAACCAGGTTTTACGGCAGTGGGCAGCAGGGAGTGGGGGGAGCTGGGGAGCCGGTGGTGGTTCCTGTGGCCAACTAGCACGGAGCTCCCTCAAGCCACATCACGGGTGGCAAGTGTAAGTGGTCCCTGGACTGTCCAGGTTCCATTGCTGGACACAGAGGGCAATGCCAAAAGCTTCAGCTCAGTCATTGCGTCTGGGTGTGTTTTCAGACCTGTGCCACTTCCTCCAGATCCCTCCTGCGGGATTTTCAAGTTCACTGTCTTGTCTTTAGGGATCTCTCTTTTCTCGAATAATATTATGGCTATTGAGGTGAGAGCACATTTCCCTCCGTGTGAGAAGCAGTACCTTTTGAATGTGAATTATCATTAAACAGCCATCAGTGAAACTGAGGTACTTTGTTTGCTAAAATCCATATTTTATTTTATTGTGTTAATCCTGAATCTCGTGCTAGCTAAGGTTTTTTTAAATGTTCTCACAAGGTAACCACCAGATTAATGAGAAAATACTGCAAAATGGTCGGCGTTTTGCATTGTGCTAGCAAGGCCACTCACTAGAAAAACTATGGCTGCTTAGTTGCCATGGGAGAGAAAAAATGAGGAGAGGGGAAGATGAGAGCGCGGGCTATGGCCTTGGGAGGGACAGCAGGGAAGGGGAAAGTACAGGGCAAGCGAGCAGGAAACCGCAAGAAAGTACACGTCCCTTAAGGCACAAAAAGTTGGACTCAGAGGGCATATAGCTGGGTCCGTGGGGATCAGACAGAGGAGGAATATATGACAGGAGAGAGATATGAGGGGAAGGCTGGAATTAGCTGGGACGGGAGCCTGGAAGGAGGCTGTGAGTGATGCAGCTGCCTGTTACAGAACAAGCGTCAAATAGCAGCACTGCTGCACACTGCGAGTTGGGTAATGAAAAGTGATGGATCCTTTGGTAGCAGACCTGGGACTGGCGTATTTATGTGTCTGTTTCACTTCGGGTTTGAACTGGAGATGGTTAAGCGCGCAAATCAGGAGGCGGCGAACGTTTATTTTCAGTGTGAAAAATAAATAAATTAGAAGGCAAGTGGGAAATACAAAGGTTCGGAAATGCTGAGAGTGTGAGCCAGCCTTATGGCTGTGAAGAGAGGGGTCTGAGTCATTTGGTTCAGATGCTTGGGGCTTGGCAGAGCTGCTTTCCCGGATCTCGGCAGGCTTGGATGGTGCGGTGAGAGCATCCGGAAACACAGGGTAGCTTGACTGAAGGAGGAGCTGGGCACCTTGGTGCATTTGAATTCAACGTTCCCAGAAAAATGAGCATTTTATAGTATTACCTAACTACTCCTTGGCTGCCCCTAGCCTTCTCATTGAGAGGTGGATCAAGGTAGGAGGTAGGAAGTTCGAAAGGTAGGAATTTACCTTCCAAACGGAGTTAGCAGACAAAAGGGAGGCAAGGTATAAAGTGCCCAAGGAGATCAGCTGTAAGGCAGCACTAAATGTTGTGTTAGTCTCAAGGTTTGTAGGCAGGGTGCCACGTCCCCTGCGTCTGTCCAGCCTTGTCATCTCCAGCCTGACATATTGGAGGTTGTGTGCATGTACATATTAATCTGTGCAGGCTCGGTGCCTGAGGGAATGGTGTGTGTTTGTGTGGTTTTGTTTTTAATTAAAGGTGGCATCTCCGCTTTTTGGGTGGGTGAAGAATGGAGCTAAAAGGAGTCGGCTGAATAGAAAGAAGAGGGAGTAAAGATTGAGGCGAGGGTGCAAGTCCAGCTAAAAGACCGAGCAGGTGAGAAGAAAAGAGACCAACTGGGGCAAAGAGATTGCTGTACGGCAGAGACCTTAGTCAAAACCAGAGGAAGTGCTCTGAATGTGTAGAGGTCCCCGCTTTGCTGAATTAGCAGCTGTTCTTGGCTGGGAAATCTCCCCGGTACTTTTCTGTAGTTTTTCCCCAGTACCACACTGTGGTGGGTAGGAAAAACTCTTCGATCCCCAGGCAGTGTGTGGAGATCTCCCTGGTGTGTGTGTGTGGCTGGGCATACGTGTATTATCTATAGTGGCATGGGAGACAGCATTAAGAAACCTTTTGCTGCAGTATTTAAGAGAAGCCACACAGGTGCATCACCTCATATGCAGCACAGTGTCGTTTGAGATGAGCGGACATGATGGTAGGCAGCCTTATTTTGCTCCCTGCTCTCTTTGGTATCCAGGGCCTGCTTGGCCGCTTCTAGCACTGATCCCACCAGCTGGAACATCTGACTGTTCCTCTCTGCATCTTCCCCAGTGGCACAATGGGAAGGGAGGGGAGAGAGGAAATGGCATCTAAATCCTATAGAGATGGCATACAAGTCTTGGCCTTCATCCTACATCCTCTGAACAGCTGGAAAGGGGACGAGAAGCATTTCCAGCTCTTCATTGCCCTTTTTACTCAATGTAGAAGATCACGTTTGGCTATGCTATGAACCTTATTTTCACAATTAAAGATTGTCACACAGTAATACTGTGCTTAACACAGAACTAAACCTTGACTCTCCTGGGCTGGTCTAGCTCTTTCTTTTCTAGATGTTGGAGAAAGTAAGGAGTTTTCCAAACTGTGATGAGAAACAGATAAGCAGTAGTGTCATCCTGTATCTTGGCAGCCAGAAGATGGATGTGAAAGAGACAAAGAAGTGTATCAGTGCTACATTTGGGAGTGGTGACTGCAGCAGGCTGTCTTGCACTAAACTTAAGTTTTGGCTCTTTTGGATGGCCTTAAGAATAGAAGGATGCAGGCTTTAAGAGGGAACAGGCGTCTGTCCCAGTGTTCTTGGGAAGAGATCCACAATGAAATCTCAAACTGCAGTACGTGTATTCATGTCTTCACAGCTACATAAGCAAGTGATATTGTTCACAGGCTGCTGCTGACCACAAGTGTGCATGCAAAGAGGCAATAGCAACCCCCTGCCAAAAAAACAAAAGCTCTTGAATGTGTGATATTCATTAGTGGGAGAGGGGGAGAAGGTGGAAGAGGGACAGAGAGACACAAGTAAGTAGATCTGCTGGGATCTGCTGGAGAAGAAGGTTGGGGAAGCTAGCATATCCTAGGGGCTGTACAAAGGATGGGTATTTCAAATCTGAGATATGTTGTACCTTGGGACTGACGGTTTTATATTTCTTCCCCAAAACTGCAGAATAAGCACTCTGATAGGAACAACATTTTGACATCAGCTACTTGGTTTATCAGTGATATCTTGTATCTGTACCAATGTGTGTCTGCTAATTTTGAAATTTGGTCTTTTAATAATTCAGGCTATGGGAGTGATGCTGTGATACATACTCACATATCTTAGTGGTCATCCATTGCAAGAGCAGGGTGATTAATGATACTGTTCTTCTGAAAACTTACATTTTTCCCTTTCTTTTAAATTAAAGTGAAATACCTGAAAGGTACCAGCCACTGATACTGAGTTGTCTCACCACAACAGATAGGCAATACCCAGCGCGTGTGCTGGGATCCAGCAGTTATGGAAGGGTCACTGTAAGATGATTTAATGATTCATTTCCCACATCTTCAGTGCTTTTGGCTGAACTTTGGGGATAAGGGTTTGCCAGAAGTGCTAACTGTGATGGAAAGTTGTTAATTCAGCTGCTTATTTGCCAGAAATGAAAATCAGGATATCTCATTTTTTTCACAAGTGCGCTGCACTGCCATGATGCTGAGTATAACTGTAGGTGGAAGACTTCTGGTAGCCTGTAACGAGTGTCAGGAGCAATTATCAGTCATTGTCATCCAGAAGATTTGTCATTGTTCTGCTAGTACTGCTCTGAGATCTTACTTCTTGATTTCACTTTAAGAAATAATCAGTCTGGATGTTAAGTTATTGGACGGAGACTTGAGATACAGTTAACCTTTGTGTGCTGCCGCTCTGGAGAAGCTGGAGTCTGCCTGTTTCTCAGGTCTGCTTTCGTTAAACTGAGATAATGCTTTTCTCTTCCCTCTAGTTGTCCGTCTTCTTTCTTCAGGTAAGTTTCTCCTCTCGGTGACTCTCCTTTGCTGTGTGTTTGGACAGTCTCCTGGCTTTGCTCCTGAGAATCAATCCGTGGTCTCAGCAGAGGTCTCAGGGCACAGTGCTGTAAGGCAAAGCGATAATAATAAATTCAAATAAGCAGTTTTATGCTGCCTATTTGGGATAGGATCTGGCTTTGTTGATGTCTGCATCTGGGTCTAACTGCACTCTCCATAACAAAATTGGAATGGTGTTTGGGGTTCTTCTATAAGGACCGCTGCCTCCTGGGTAGCAAAGGCTTGTCTGTTGTTCAAGGTGATAATTTCCTAAGAATCAGATATGACTACAAATCATTTTGGCAAAGGAAGATATAAATCTATTGTACGGGGTACACAGTACAAGGAAATACTCTTTTACAGTGGTAGCTTCAAGTTCAACACTTTGTGCTCATGAGAAAGATTGGCGTTTGCTGCTTTTAAACTTGGACATTTCGTGAAGTTAGCTCATCTTCTACATAGGCACAACTTTGTCATTACAAAAATGTATTTCTGAGAAGACACTTGAATTGCTACACTTGATTTTTCTGTCCAAAGTTGGCCGCGCAGCTTGGTGATGTACCCGAATGCTGTCTCAATAAGGAGGCAGGGCCCCTGTTGTGTGGATTTGAGGTGTGTGCTCCCTGCACATTGTCAAGTTATTTGTGGCCCCATACGGATTTGAAATACTTAACGACCAGCGTTTCTTCGTGTGTTGAAATTTCATGCTTTGGCATTTGATGACAGGGAACATTGTTCACTGCGTGAACAGGGAGCGTGTTTAACAAAACTCGTATTTGCATAAAAATGCACTCCACGAGAAGATGGGAGTGAATAGGATGTTCAAACATCACCCGGTCTTATTTCATTACAAAAGATGGAGGCAAACAATGACCTGATACCGGAGCTATTAACCCATGTATTTTTCTTTGGCCATCTTTGCATTGTTTAAACAAAGCAGGCTTAGTATGTATTGCTCTAAAGGTAAGTTTTTTCTTTCTTAAATAATTATGCAAGCTAGCACTGTACACCACAATATTTTATTTTCCTCTAAGTCATATTTATAATGTCACTCAAGTTCCAATTGTTAAGAAAAAGTGGAAATACCCGCTGATTTTTTTGAATGGAACTCCCTCTTGTGCTGGTTGAATTATCATGAATTTGCCTTTGGGGGTTCTGCCTTCAGAAAAACCACATCAGAAAAGCTGTTCTGCATGCTGGTCAAGGTGGCCGTTCTCTAATAAACAGCTGTACTGCGAACTTCAGTGAAAAAAAGATTAAAATTTCCTGTAGCTAGGAAAATGTATTGAAGACCTTAAAGCACATATGCAAATAATATTGAAATAGACTTTACCAACCTGTAGTAGCTCACACTAGCAATACATAGTGTAATTCTTCTGATACAGAAGTCATTTATTTCAGTCTCCCTTCCAAAATCCTTGTTCTAAGCATGTTTTTATATTTTTTTGGATGTAATATGGTTTTTAAAACATAAAAAAAAAGTTGAAGGGAGTTACTGCAAACCCTTTTTGTCAGACTTTTATATAAACAAATGTAATCAATACACAGAAAAGAGTTTATTTTAATATCTTCTTTTTTTTTTTAGCCAGAATAGGATCTGCAGATAACACTAGAATAAATGCAACTCCAACTTTAACCAAAGAGATTTAAAAAATCCTATTTACACCTTCTGTTAATTTTCTCTATTGTTTTAGTTCCTTGAGAATTTGAAACCAAGGCCACACTTCTTCATGAGCCATTTAATATGAAAATCTTTTTTGTCTGCTTATAAAGGAGAACTAAAATAGTTCTTCAAAGGGATCTTCTGATTTTTTTAATATTCTTTTTCTGTGGGCCTTGCTACTTAATGTAAATCTGTATTTAAATCATATTCTTGCTAATGTAGAATTCAAATTATATTAGAATGAAAAGTTTCACTACTTTCTAGGCCTTATCCGGCCCTTAATTAGACACCATAAACCTTGGTTTAGTGTATAATAAAGTGCAAACTCCAGAATACAGTTTTCTTTCCAAGTTCAGCAGTGCCAGTCTTCTGTGCCCTGAAGTACAGGATGCTACTGGGAAATTAGTGGCTGTTTTAAGAGGCCACAGGTCCTAACGAGTAGTGTACTTTCAGTAGTTTGACAAGTGGCTCCAGCAAAAATTCTTTCCTCTTAGCCAGTGATGATCTTAATACACCACGTGCATGTTCTGCACCTACCGAGGGATTTTCTTCATTTATTTTCCTCTTTAACCTGAGGGGGGAAGGGCATGCTGCTGATTAATGAATTTCCATTAAAGTGTACACTGCTGAGAATGTATATATATGTCATTTTATACATATAATATTTTGACAATAATGGCAACTTGTGAGTAACTGTCTTATTTTAAAGGTCAAAAAAATTGAGTTCCTCAGAGCTCCTCTACTGAGACCCAGAACTGTGTCAGTTTTTGGAAGGGGTTATTTGGCAGTGGCCAGAGAAATTAATGCCCAGGAGAAGAGAAAAATGCATGAAAGAGTAAAAGAAGCGCTTCTTAGGTGAAATATTTCAGCTGCGAGAAAGATACCAGTTTGTGACTCTGGCAATGGACTTTTACAGGACCCAGTGCATTCTCATTGCCTTCAGTCCTTCATTATTGCCTCTAGTGTCGCTTTATGCTGCTCACACTTTTCTTTTCCCTCTTGTTTTATTCTGCAGTGAAAATGAAGCATTGGGTATATGTTGTTGTGCTGATGGCTTAGTAAGTGCAGAGATTTCAGTGGAAATGTAATACCCAGAACATTAGATAATACTAGAAATTTATTTCATTTTATTTATTTCTTTTAAAGCACAGTGTGGTGATAGAGCAGAACTTTATGATTGTAATTATTGATCTCTTAGTCTTGAATGGTATATGATATATGGTGGTGTATGTTTGTGTAAGTGTGTTTAGAGGTGTAAGTTTGTCTTTTTAAGCACATTTTGTAGCAGCTAACACGTGGGGTTTTCTGCAGTGAGTAAAATAGCATAGGTGGGTGTTTTGGTGTATTGGAAATTTGTACTAGGAGCAGGAAAATTGGATTTTGTAATCTCCTAGTCGCTTGTTCCATTACTGTTTGCATACATTTTTACAAGCATAAGAGGCAGAGATAAGACTGGTTGATGTGGAAGTGAGGGGATGAAGAATGTTATGGAAATGGCAACACTGGGCCTTTTAATAGCTCCTGTCCATTTTTTTTTTTCCCCATACATTGGGCTATTTTAAGTTGAAATTTTATATAAAAATACAGCATTTCACTAAGTGCTAGATGAAGTCTTCTGAAAGTCCTTCACAATGATCTTTAAGGTCCCTTCCAACTCTAACCATTCTATGATTCTATGATAATTTGCCCTATATTTTAGTGTACTGTTTGTTCAGAAATTCCAGCTGCTTTCCAAGTCAGCCCCAAATTTTCCTTTAGGTGGGCATACAAAATACGCATAGGAGTGTCCGGTTTCTTTAAGTCTGGAAGACACAGCAAGGAGGGAACTTGCTGCTGCTGGTTTCAAGTGAACGTTTGAGGTGGAAGCTTGCTTCGGTAGCATATGGCTGACGGAACACGGGAAAACGTTATCTATGTATTGTTTAAATGTCTTATAAAGCATTTTTCTGAGTGTATGTGTGTGTATTTATAGTATATAATATATAAAATATACATATATATGATTTTATAGCTAGAAGCATTGTATTCTTAGTGGTTTCTGATGCAGATATAAGCCACGCTGTACTCCTGCTTCCCATCTGTCATCTAACCTCATCGTCCATTCCACGTCCGCTCTGCACTCTCGTTCTTCCCCATTCACATCTCTTCACTTCCAGCTTCATGTCCTCTCTTCTCCAAGAGCTCAGCACACCCTGACAATTTCTGCTTTTGTTTGTGTAGTCCCAGCTTCTCTGAGGAACAGCCCATTAGAGATGGAGAAAACTCTTGTTTCTGAGACTCCCATCCTTATTCCATTCACACCCCACCTTTTGCTGAGGCAAGTAGCCGCTCTTGTAACACCGTACATGTTTTAATAGCACGAATCTTTTGTTTCTAACTGCGTGCAAATGAAACAGCTGTGTTTTTGTATTCCCCCAAATAGCCCCTTTCCAAAGATTCTGAAAAGTATTTTGTTTCTAATGAAACAAATATGGAATTTGTAGGCGGATCTTTAATGAAGATTAGAACCAAAATGCTTAGAAATAGTTTTGAAAAGTCATCTCAGGGTAATGTGAGATTTGTTTAGATCACGTCTTTATCTTTGACCAAGCTGTGCCCAGAGTAGGACCCAAAATGCTTTTTTTCCTCGGGGAATGTCTGTTGGCATAACTTATGCCTGGTAACAGACCCATGAACTTTTCCACTGCTGGGGAATTGACAGTTAAAGCTCAATGGGTGCCGTTTCTCTCAATCACTTTATATTCCTTGCTATAAAGGAGAGGTTGGATATAGCTGAGTATTCCCATTCTCTAGGGCAGTCTGAGCTTTTCAATATCTGCTCTTATGACTTTGAAGTTGGGCTGTTTTTTTTTTTATTCCTGAATTTTACACAAAGTGAACACAGTATGCGCGTGAATAATGTGTTTTTTAAATAATTTAGTGGAATTAGGCCCAACAACGTCTGTCTTACAGAATAAAATTGAGAGTGGAAGTAGATGAAGAGTGCCCTGATAAACAGTTCTAGAAATAGTCTTGTGTATTTATGTAGATTTTACATGCAATGATTGTTTAGACATGACCTGGGAAGGAAAGATGTCCTCAAAGTCTCCCAGGTACACAGTCCCAGACAGGGTCATCAGAATTGACTGTATTCACTTCCCAGACATACCTCCCAAGGAATATAGTTAAGATAAAAGAGAGTTATGTCTTTCAAAACACTGATTGCACTGAAGATGCTTAGTGACGTGTTTCTGCAAAGTCCTATGCTATTGCTCTAACAGCCTGGAAACACGGTGGAGTTCTGGGGAGTACTAAATACCTAGGCAAATACCTACATAGGTGCATATACGCTAGTTAGAGGTTACAGAGAAAACAAAATCTTTTTTGAAGGGTATATCTTTTTATCTTCCCAACTAAAACCTTTTTTTTTTATTTTTTACTCGTTTGGGGGGGGGGTGGTGTTTTGTTTGTTTGTTTGTTTGTTTTGGTTTGGTTTTTTTTTTTAGTTTAAACTGAATACTACGTCTTATGTTAAGGTGGAATGTGAACCTTGGTGAAAATTGTCTGTGTAGGGTGTACTGCTTCCCCAAAGCTAGTAAGTCCATATAGTGGTGGGGAATGCAGGCTTATTTACAATAAGCTGCAAGAATTAGGGAGTAACCACTGCAAAGGTATTGGATGAGGAAGAAATTTGAGGAGGCAAATTTTGGGAAGGCAATTGTCTCTGATGGTGCGTTAATGAGTGCCTTGCTTACAACATGGAAGCAGTGATGTCCCCATGTTCTGTGGGTACAAGTGAGTCATTGGAATCATTTAGGCAAGCACATTTTCTGTAGGATCGTTCATTTAAGATTTGGTTCATTGGGACCTAGCTCTCTTTCCCTAGGAAGAAAGCCGTTTTCTTCACAAGTGAAGGTGATGAAAATAATAATGATTTAAGCCATCTCTGCAATACCTTTGTGCTCAGGTCTGCATTTAGTAACATATTGTCCTGTCAGTGCTAAGTGATAGTGCTAAGAAATAGTTTTCTTATGCACTGTGGATTCAACCAAGCAACCACTCAAGCCTATGCAAGGCTACAGGCTGGTGGAAAAGGACCTGGGGGTGTTGGTGGACAGCCAGCTGAATATGAGCCAGCAGTGTGCCCAAGGTGCCCAGAAGGCCAACAGCATCCTGACCCATATCAGGAATAGTGTGACCAGCAGGAGCAGGGAAGCGATCATCCCCCTGTACTCAGCACTGGTGAGGCCCCACCTCGAATACTGTGTTCAGTTTGGGGCCCCTCACTGCAAGAAAGACACTGAGGTGCTGGAGCGTGTCCAGAGAAGGGCAACGAAGCTGGTGAGGGGTCTAGAGAACAAGTCTCACGAGGAGCAGCTGAGGGAACTGGGGTTGTTTAGCCTGGAGAAAAGGAGGCTGAGGGGAGACCTTATCGCCCTCCTACCACTACCTGGAAGAAGGTTGTAGCCAGGTGGGGATTGGTCTCTTCTGCTAAGTAACAAGCAATAGGACAAGAGGAAATGGCCTCAAGTTGCGCCAGAGGAGGTTTAGGATGGATATTAGGAAAAATTTCTTCACCTAAAGGGCCTGGAACAGTCTGCCCGGAGAAGTGGTGGAGTCGCCATCCCTGGAGGTATTTAAAAGATGGGTAGATGTGGTGCTTAGGGACATGGTTTAGTGGTGGACTTGGCAGTGTCAGGCTAACAGTTGGACTCAATGATCTTAAGGGTCTTTTCTAACCTAAATGATTCTATGATTCTAAGAGAAGAGTTTCAAAGCTTTTCACTAAAACTTTCCCAAGAAATCCACTCAAACATTGTGAGTGTTAAACTGTATTTGTGTAACTGTGGGAATTCACAAATGACTAAAAATACTTACAACTGAATGGTAGTTATTTTCAAATCAGGAAGTTTTATCTTAAGTTTAATATCACTGTACTACAGCTAAGTTTTCGATGACTTAGGAATGGATTGCAGACAGAGCTGGAGGGTTAAGCTTAGCCTTCTGCTATCCTTATCAACATATATGGAGATCCTTGAGTCTTCTACTTTAATGAAAATTGGTGGCGACCGGAATTACTCAAGAGCTCATGAAACGTGGTGTTGTGGAAGGAAAGAAACACAGCACATTAATAAGAGGTGACATTTGTTTAGGCTTGTTTTAAAGGACTTTGTTGGATTTCATTTATTAACTGTATTTCCTTTCTCTGAAAAATCTAATCCTGAGTAAACGGTGGAAGTTTACCTTGTAATATATCATGACAAATATGAAGTGTGGTGTGTTTAGTGTGATACTCTCTATAAAGACTCAGGGTTAAAATCCTTGCCCCTCTGAAATAAATAGGCACTGTCCCTGTTGACTTTGGTGCAGATACGGTGTTTCGGAACGAGAGCTGAAATGCTGGATGTATGGAATGCCTCTGCTGAAACTGGTATGGTAATATGGTATCTAACCATTTGCTTTAGCTTTGATACAGCTTTGATCCAGCTTTGGTGCTGGATTGCAGATTAGAGCTATAAAGCATAGACACTGCTGTGCTTTGCCAACACATGGGTATGGCTATCTTTTCTTGTCTTCATTTTTCCAAGAATTTAGTGCCGATTTTTTTCATTTTTTTTCAAGAACTTAGATCCAGCAGGCCAGATCCTTGTGAAATCAGGAAATTTTTGGTGGTGCCTGAAAGAGAGCTGAATGCTTCTGAATGTTTGCCCTACTGTGTTGCGTAGTCCATGTAGACTAAAAGGAGTAAGACACACTCTCTGGTCAGGACTGCTGTGTGTGTGTGATTCTTCAGGATGTAGCCCCAAAGTGGAAAAAAGAAAATTGGGTTATACAGTGACCAAAAATGGTATCCTTTAAAACTGTGCTTAATCAGAAAATTCTCCCTCATTTTCACTCTGGAAAAAAGCCCCACCACCAAAGCCGAAGAACAAAACTCCAAAATCATTTTGCGTGTTTAAAATTTTTCATTGTATCAGAGAGTGGATCTTACCCAGTCAGATTCCTAAGCATATGTCTTAAGTAGTGAGCTGTGAAGGTGATTTGGTAATTTAAAATACACTGAGTTATTAAGTAGTTCAGTATTTTTATATCAGCTGCATCAGCTGTGGGAGCGAATATATCCAAATACTCTGGATCCTGATGGCTAAGACTTTCATGAAGAATGCAAATTTGAGTCATAAAAAAGGTTTTTGAAGCAAGATATTATCACATCACATCACAGGTGAGTGTCTTTGACTACTCCTTACTGGCAATTTATGTGATCCTTCTGTGATATGTTTAAATGAGTTTTCTATAATGTGTGTATATGTATATGTATATGTATTTGTGTGTGTATACAGCGGTGTATTTGTTATAAACCAGTTCAGAAGTGTGTGTGAAATTAGGTCATCGGATGAGATTCTGTGATGCACAGAAGGGAATTTGCATATAAAAGGGAAGGGAATTAATAAAGCTGTATGTTAACATTGTAACTTTGCAGTTTTGGGCTGCTTCAGACATTGCAGTCAACCCTACAGACGTGGCGTGGACAGTCAGAACTACAGAGATTTGTCCTCAGCTGCCACCACCCCGAGTCTTCTGCAATGCTGCGCCCTGAGGATTTCACCTCTTACCAAGGGAGCTGTGTGTTGGAAACGAAATACCAGTAGTTAAAAGTGTGCAAAATTAATTCCTCTGCCCACAGTTCCCTGCTTTCGCTCCTTGGAGGAATGCTTCTCTTCACGGGACCGTGGCTTTTACATCTCTGAAGCCCCATAATCTGTCGCATAGTAGTGGAGGCTGCTGTTTTGATTCCCTAGTGGGCATACCATCCTAGCAAATGTGCTTTGCCTTTCTTAGTTATTTATTTTCTTAATTTTGAACTGTGACTTCTGACTGTGGAAAGGAAAGGACAAGCTTCTTTGCAGGAAATAAGAAGGGATAGTGTAATCCAAAGATATGTGTTTGTGGATGAGGGAAGCATAATGGGCGGGTGTATTGGCCCTTTCCAAAAGAGTCATCTCAAGTGAAGCCATCTGCAGAGAATGTGCTCTCAAGTGCCTTTCCTGTCAAGTGCCATAAGACCTCTGCAAGCATACCTGGAGACGTGGTGATGGGCTTGCCCTGCTTGGTGCGCCTCCCAGTGCTCCCGCAGGTCTGCTCTTTTCAGACTTCCAGATTTCTGTCGTGAATGCAGCCTTGGGCTGCACCTCAAAAGGCGTCACGGTGAGAGGCAGAGACAAATCCATGCAAGTGGTAACCTCTGAGCAGACAAAGTTGGGCCTCACCTTTAGAAGATTTTGGCCTCTGAATGCTTTGAGATCCTTGGGTGAAAGATGCTAAGGAAGTGTGATGTATTGCAACCAGGGATTAGATAATGGTTTCTTCACGTGCAATTTTGTTAATTCCTTTATTTTGTGCAAGGTAAATTGCTCCACGTGCCTTCAGGCAATCTTAATTTAATGCAGTAATATCTTTGAGTGATTGAAGAACTAATCAACTCCAGTTGCCACTTCTCATCCTCTAGCGTAAGAATGATGAGCCTGTAGGTACCTTTCTCCCCATCCCTCCTCATACCACAGCTCCCCAGGAATACGGACCCTCAAAGCATAATCACAATGCTTGTGTTCACACATCCAAAAGCCACAATGCAGGCAGAGGTAGGAGGTGATGTAAGTTGGTTTGTGGTTTTTTTGGTTTTTTGGTTTTTTTTTTTTTTTAAATTCATGCAGGAAGGGATGAATTGGAGAAGTTTTTTTAATCATTTAGTAAGAAATACAACAAGCATCCGATGTTTTTGTTTGGGTTAGGGCTTGAATGACATTAACCCTTAATAGCAAAACTTGCAAAGGATTGAGAAGAGTTGAATGATCTGACCTTTCCAAGAAGATATCTCAAGAACTTAGGAATTGCATCTGTGTAAGTTATTCTGTTCCCAAACATAAGTGTATTTTATCCAGTAGCATTAATATGTACATAAGTACACAACTTCCTGCTCTGCCACATGCGTGTATTCACACATACCATCATGTCTTTCATGCTTACATGTTTAAACTTTTTAATTTTCATTTATCTATATTTCATTCCTCTTAGAGTTTCTAAGACTTTTTCTTTTTCTTTTCTTTTTCTTTTTTTTTTGTCTTTTTCTGAACAAAAGGAAATCAAACTGTGGCAAAACCTGCATAAAATTGGCTGTGTGCATCCAAGTCAAAATTGCAAATCTCTTATCTATGTTTTATATTTCATCAATGACGTATACCACAATTTTTAAAAGGAAAAAAGGTGGGGGTAGACAATTTTTTTATTTAACCAAATTAATTGATTAAATGAGATTTTAAGAATACCGTTCAAAAGTTTCAGTTTTGGTCTCAAATTTTTAATTCTGTCCTAGCCAAGATGAAGTGTATGTATAAAAAAATGTAAAACTCACATATGTTTATTCTGTATGATCTTAAAAGTCTTTTCCAACCTAAATGATTCTATATGACCTAACCTGTGTCTGCATTAGTCCTGTCCTGTAGAGCGATTTCTACACATAAGCCAGTGTAAATTTAATTTTTTTTAACTTGTTATACACTTTCTGAGAGTCTTCGTTATCTTCTTTTGCATTTTTTTTAAAGAGAGACAGGAACATGAAATGAATGTACGCTTTAACAGGAGACAGCAGCATTAGTCCTTAACAAAGACCCTCTGGTTAAGTATATGGTTGGCAGCAGGCAAGGCGTTTTACACCCCAGAATTTGGAGGTTTTCACAACAACTGAGTTAGATATTTTCATTTGCCAGCATATTCTCCCCTTGCCCCTCCAAGCCCTGTTGGTGGCTCAGGTCACTGTGAACATTGGAAATACCAAAGCACGTGGGCTGGGTTCTAAGGTGCCCTCGCCAATGCAGCCTACTGGAGGATGCGGTATTCTCATCATGTAAGAATCATGGTGGCAATTTGACAATCTCTGAATATTATTTTTGACAAATATTATAAGTGTTATAGAAATATTTTCATGCAATATTAACATTATTGTAACACCAGTATAGAAGCATAAATTACCAGATGAGTCAGAATTATGGCCCTTTTCCTGCTGTGTGTGGGCAGACCCCTGCATCTGTGCTCATTACAGGTTTGGGACCTAAATGCATTAGATGTGTACTGGAAGAAAATGAGTCTGCAAAGTATTTTAATAGTAGAAATACGTTGCTCTTGGTTGTGAAGAAAGAAAATCCTCTAAAGATGGAAATTTCCTCATGCTTCACTTTTAAAGGACAAGTATGTTAACATGGAAATGTCTCTGGAAATTCTTGTAAGATTAATGGCAAAACTGAAAAAAAAAAAGTAAAGCAGCTCATATCAATGTCTTGAAAGAAAAGAGGAGGTGTGTTATCTTCAGGAGGTTTCAGAAAGGATTTGTGTAAGTGGACTGTAGTGGTGTCCCAGTACTTCTGTAAAGTACATTTGTAAGTAATGTACTAATATCTAATACAGTGTTGTAATATTATTAACTCTTTGTGACAGCAGTTCTCACAAAGTCATAAACTGTAATTTCATTGTCTGCCTTTTCTCAGGGGAACGCTGAAAATACTCACTAATAGGGATCTCTCCTTTCATCTGACACCTTTCTGCAAACAGAGCTTGCAGGTTATTGAGGAAGACATCCCATTGCTGGGGATCCTCAGATTTGTCCTTTGTTTTTAAGTACTTCAAAGATTTCTGTGTGCAGCATTGCTTTATTTGGGTTTTCTACCTGTGACAGTAGTATGTTCAGTGTCCATCATCTGGGTGGACTTTGTACAATAGACTGAGCAACAACAGTGCATATTTCAGAAAAGCAAGTAGTTGTTCTTTTGCTCAGAAGAGTGGAAACTACAGGAGAAAATTATCAAGGTCGGACGAGGCAAATGAGGAGTAGGAGTAAAATTGAGTTTCTTCTAACTGAAGCTGCTTGAGTGGACCTTGCCTCTACTTCTAGAGTGACCATGTTCTGGGTAGCAGGATTAGAACTTTGTTTTCCCCACTGTAAATAAAAATCTGAATATTCCCAACTTCCACTGAACTGCCTCATGCTCTTTCTTTTCCTCACACAGTCACCTTGTGCTATTTGTTCTTCACATCTCTGTGTCTGTCTGGGTGAAGAGTGGCTCCCCTTTTTCCTCCCCCTTTGCTGCCACCTCCAGGGAAGATTAAAAATCCTACCCAATGCTTTCCCAAACCACTGAAAATTCAGCCTTACCAATTCTGAGGGTCATCTGGACAGTACAGTTTTCAAATTAATATTCAGAGGAGTTACAGGGACTCCTGCTTCTTCCTTTGTTTTTATTAATCAATTTAGGAAAATTTGATTAGCTCTGGTTGTTTGTGAGAATACAAATACACCCCCTTTTAAAAATTCTTTTCAGATTGCCTGAATCTAGGTTGTCCTCTGAGAGATGCCCTGACCTTGTGACATGCCGACTTCTTTCCCTCGAACCAATTTTCATCTAGGCAATTGAATTGCCATTTCACCTAACTCCTTCCTTTCCTGAAAGTGTGATGTTCATTGTGAGCTTTTTCTTGGCTTTGTAGTAACTTCCAGCTTGAGTATCAGAAAAAAGTAGTACTTGAAAAATATTTTGATAGTCTTACAATTTAAGGTATGTTGTCAGATCTCTCTAGCGACCACACACAATCTAAGAGCAACGTATATAATTAACTCAGTACAGGTGGGGGGAGGATGGAGAAATTGTCTCCATTACCTCCCTTCTTCAGTTTTGAAATCTCATGCTCTTGCATGATTTGCTCGGGAAATTACAGACTGTGAGTGGGATTCATATGGCAAAATGTAGACGTCTACATCTGAGTTAGTCACCCAAGGCTCCCTGTGTGGGGAATGGAGAGAAACAGGACAGATGAATCACACCCTTGAAGAACCTATTTTTTTTACCTTTATGCTAAGATGAAATGACTCATAGCCTGAAAGTGCCCATTTGGCTAGTAAAGGAGGCTGGGGTGGCGACTGCAATGCGATGGCTTCATTTTGCACCCCAAAAGCTAGATGAGATGAACATGGTGCTTTGTGGCTCTGGTGCGTGCCTGTGTGCTTGCATGTACACGATTATTTGTTGTACTGTGTGAGCGTCGAGCTTCTAGAAAAAACATCTGTGCTTTTCCATATAGAAATTCTTTGACAAACTGAAGACAACTTGAGGCTTCCATGTGTGAGAACTCAGAAAGCAAGAAATGCGTAAACTGATGCATGTTTCTTCTGTATGTGCCTTTCTCAATATTCGTCAGCAAATTAAAAAACATCCCTAGTATGTAAGTTTTGAAAACTTCAGCGGCATGTCAGTTTAGTAGCTGAGAGGTGGCTTAAATGATGCTGCTGTTTGTTTAGTCACCTTTGGAAACTCTACGTCCTCTACACTTTGAGAGACGCGGAGGTGCTTTCCGGGTAGAGTAGGGAGCCACGAGCTCTTCGTGCTAAATCAGAGGTAGTGTCTTCTCTCTGTGTGTAAACCACGTAATACGTCTCCCTCAAATTCTGTGTGTCTGAAATCAGCCTGAAGAGTCTGTGGTAAGTGAATATATGAAGACTTTGCATCGCTGCTTGCAGTGAGGAAGGTCATCATGTTTGCTTCCTCAGTGTGTCGTCAGGCAGAGCATGAGTCAGGGTGGGCTCATCGGAGCAAGTTGTGTTCACAGCGGTGCTGGTGCTACTAAACATCTGTGTGGGGTCCCCTCAGCTGAAAATGTCACTGAGATACATACCGTCTTCCCACAGAGAGGGGGACAGTATTCAAACAGAAGTGAGCGGTGAATCAAGACAAATAATGGCAGCCCCGTAACATGGCGTAGCCAGTTTCTTCTCATCTTTTGTTTTGTGTATGTGCAGGTATGCGGCGTTTACTGAAGCGAGTGAAACTAGGGAACTTCTATTTGAGCTTAAAAAAGGAGGAATAAAGTTGTTTGGCTTAGATCTGTAGTTAGAGTATGTCCAGAAAGATGGCTTTTGGTAGATACCGAGCTCCTGCAGCCCCCAACTCTAGGCACCTGGCCTGAGGAGTGCGAGCTCACCAGTTTCTTATGTAGTTAGTGTATGTAGACACCCTGAAAGGGGTAACACGATATGAGAGTCACAGCTCTTTCTGCTCTGGTGCTCAGAGCTGCAAACTAGAACCTACACAAGATCCAGACCCTGGAGATGTATTAAATCACAGCTGATTTTTATGCATGAATAAAGCCATGGTGCATCAGAAGCAACGCATCTAGATTCTTCTCTGTCAGATTCACAGATTACAGGTTTAGGAGCCACATTGCCCTCTTGGTCCTTTTAAAACTGGGCAGTTTTGAAGCCAGACATACAAACTTCAAGGCAGTGGAAAATAAGATGTGGCCTGACTGTAGGCTGACAGCAACACACAATGTTGGACAACCACGAGAGTCAGCACCCTCCAGGCAAAACCAAGATTCGCATCCTCTGCCTGGGAAAAAAAAGGAGGAGGAGGAAACACTCAGGAAAAAGCAGTGGCTGTGTCACGAAACCATTGTGAAATGTAACTTTGAGATACCCAGCGTACCTTTCTGAATCAAGGGACAGAGTTCAGTCAAAGTGATGCCTCCACTGGCTTTTGATCTGCCTAGATCAGTTCAAAACCCTGCTGTAGGCTGAATTAGTGAAACAGGGGAGGTAGCAGAGGGCTGCCTACAGCTCTGAATTTCTCCCAGCTGGTAGTGTTTTGTCAGCACTGGGCAGTGCTTTGTGCACAAATTGTTTTCAGTGGAATCGCCACCAGTGAGCAAGCAGGCTCTTTTTGGCTTTTTACCTTGCCTTCAGCTGAAGGCAGGTGGATCTAAACCAGCAGCTTTATGTGGAATCTGCCTTGGAGAGCCGTGTGCTGGCTCACAGCGTCAAATGCCTCAAACCCCCATGTATCAACATCTGCCTACAAAAGCAGGGCTGGAGTTCCTCCAGTCTCGGGAAAGCCGGTGTGTCTCCACCAGGTGAGAACCGGTGTGCTAAACATCAAGTGGTCGATGTGGATGCTGCCCGCTTCTGTCTCTGCTAGTTTGAGGAAAGACTTTTTTTATATGCTGTACTGACAATATCTTCCTAGATTAGCTCCCACTGTGTCGCAGTTGGAATAGTTGCTGGTCTTTCAAATCCTTTACTTGAAGGAAAACCATATATGTGTCTTTACACGCACACCTACACAAATAAATTTCATTTTTGTTTTGAAAGATACTTGTCAAATAATGATTCCTGGATAAATTTCCTGCTTTTATGTATTGGTGGGTCATAATTTAGATTATAGCTGCTTCAGAATACTGTTTTTATGTGATAAAATGGCTCTTAGTAACAGCTTCCCTTGTAATTCAGGTATCATGACGGTACCAAATAATTCAGATAACTGATAAAAATATCTCCTCATGACTTTGTGTGTGTTTGCACTTCAAAGGACCAGCAATGAAGAGGTGATTACACATCTCAATACGAAGGATAACATTTATATCTAAATTGTGTAACCATGTAATTCTATTGGTGTTTCCCATGCTCTGTCTATCCTTCTCCTCTTGCATGCTATAGCCTGATTCAGATATTCTGTGCATTATTTACTATTCGACCTGAAATCTCAATCTAAATATTTTTTGAGTTTGGTGATGTACCCGGTGTACTTATGGCTGCATATGTACTTATGGATGAGTAAAATTATAAGAGGGTGGCCACTCAGTAGCTCTGTAACTTTTATTTTTAATATTCACAGGATGCTTTTAGAAACTGGTTAAAAATTGCTTTTACCAGCATTGAGCTGTAGAGAAGGACTCAGAATTTTCAGATGTGTTAGGAGAAGTGATACTTTTTGTATGCTTACATGTATCTATTCAGATGTCTGCAAAGGGGTTTCTCTGTCACAAGGCCTCCAGATGCCAGCCAGAAGTCAATCCTCAGGTCTAGCCTGATAATTGGATATTATACATTCCAGGCTGAATTTATTTCCTAAACAATGTATACATATTGCTTATTGTTCAGCTCTTTTCCTCTGTGCTTCTTGCCCTGATGTAGTTAAAGATGACGGCTTTACATTCTTCTGAGGTTGGTTGGATGATGCACTGAGCTCTTTGAGTCTCCTTTGCTCAGGCAGGCTCCATTCCTGGGCCATCCTGGTGGCCGCCTTCTGCAGCAGAGTGTTCCAGGAGGTTTTTCTCACTCTCCTTGTCCTACAAACAGAGGGAGAGGGAGGCTGGCCGGAGCCACAATTTTGTCTTAAAATTCAAGGATTTTCAGTGGGCAGCTATCAAGATATGAAGATACGCAACTTACAGACAGATTCATCCTCTGAGCTAGACTGAAATAGTCACTGCAGCTGGGGAGGCTCTCTGGGAGGTAGGCAAGCTCATTCCCCTTACGCTTTTCCTCTGGTCATTCCAGTGGTGCCTTTCATTTATCTTCATTCCAGTTTTACATTCTGCCTTTACACATTTACCTGATACATTTTTAACACATTACATTTTTAAAGTCCATAAAACCTTGCATTCTTAAGGACTGACCAAAAGTAGTTGTTGCTAATTACTACTCGTTACTTGTTATTGGTACGTGGACCTAACAAAGTGATGGGAGCCTTCCTGTACCACTTCTACAGTAAAACATCACAGGCTGCTGTTTCCCGCTCTCTCGTTAATTAATTTTCTAACTTTGTTCAACGCACCTTGTGTTAATGAGGGTTTAGAAGGCCTTTCGGTGGAACTTTAGTATGTATATAATTACAATACATACAGCATGTGAATTATTTAAGGTAACAATATACACAACGTTGCCAAAGTGCTTTAACAAGAGGTCCAATGTAGTTTTGTAGGCTGTCATGGTTTAACCCCAGCTGGCAACTAAGCAGCTCGGAGCCGCTCACTCACTCTCCCCTGTTGGGATGGGGGAGGGAACTGGAAGAGTAAAAATGAAGAAAATTCATGGGTTGAGATAAAGACAGTTTAACAGGTAAAGCAAACGCTGCGCACACAAGCGAAGCAAAACAAGGAATTCATTCACCCCTTCCCATCAGCAGGCAGGCGTTCGGCCATCTCCAAGAGACCATGGCTCCATCACGTGTAACGGTTACTTGGGAAAACAAATGGTGTAACTCTGAACATCCCCCCTCCTTTCTTCTTCTGCCCCTGGCGTTATATACTGAGCATGATGTCATGTGGTATGGAACATCCCTTTGGTCGGTTGGGATCAGCTGTCCCGGCTGTGCCTCCTCACAACTTCTTGTGCACCCCCAGCCTACTCGCTGTTGGGGTGGAGTAAGGAGCAGAAAAGGCACTGTGTGAGCACTGCTCAGCAGTAACTAAAACATCATATCATCACTGTTTTCAGCACAAATGCAAAACATAGCCCCCTACTAGCTACTGTGAAAAAAAATTAACCCTATCCCAGACAAAACCAGCACATAGTCCATCCTTGGCTGCCTGTTCCTGTAACAGTATTACACAAAAATTAACATTTTAAGCTGGGTACACCATGAGGCTTTCACTGGGTTGTCCACAGCTTTTCTCATAAAGGTGAGGTTTCGAGAGAGCTTTCTACAATGGTAGAGTTCTCTCATCTCTATCAGAAATGCACTATATTTACCATATTTTGGGATTGCATTTGCTGTTCACAGCCATGCTGTGATGAACGAGCAGACTTGGGCCGGTTGGTCTCTCTCTTTCCTCACTTGTTTCCAGGTAATGAACTCGTAGCTTGTAATAGATGTTATTAATCTGTAGCTGCCTGACATTACATTTTGTATTACTGAACATAATCTTATTGTGTTACTCAAGATCATTTGGCTTTGTGTACAGTTCAATCTTTCTCTTAATTGACCTTGCCTCCTGAATTTGTATCGCAGGAATAGGTCTTCATCACAATTACATTTCTAGTGCAAAGACTACTGAGATAAATGATAAATACAAGCAATCCTAATCCCAGTTCTGTGAAACTTGATTAGTCATCCTCCTTTTGGCTGATACTACCCCTCTCGGATAAATATTTTCCTGCCTTCTTTTCAGCTTGGTTGCTGAAGAAACCTTCTCCAGTTTACCCAATGACTTCCTATTTGACTCTCTATCAAATGTTTTATTGAAATTTAGATCAACTACATCTCCCATCGTTTAGAAAAAATGGTCAATTCATCAAAGAAGGCTCTTGCCACTGGTCTGGTGTCACCTGTGTTTTCTTAAACTTGTCTTCTCAATTTGCTTAAATTTACCTCCATCTTTGATAATTATTTCCTTCAAAAGCATAGTTCTCAGATTTGGCTAAAGCCGTATGTACTGCGTAGATCAGAGTAAAACATTTCATGCCCAGGCTAATGAGTGCTTTAATCACCCTTCTAAAAACAGTTATGAGTTTTGCTCTTCCTCATTATACGACTGCCCCCCAGTGGACCTGCCGATACCTGGGACTTCATGTGCCAGCTCTTTCGACACATGGACCAATATTGACTCATTCTTGCCTTCTGCTTTCCCATCTGTCAGTGTCCGTGGGTTGTGGCATGCCCTGTACTTGGATAATCAGCTGTCAGGGGCTGTGCTTTTGTGTCTGCACCACACCTAGAGTGCCCATCATCCATAGCATCCATAGCTCTGGCTAAATGATCAGTAAGATTTGTCACATTTTGTCTTTTTTGGATTTTTGGCTTCTGTTTGGAAAAGCTTTTGCTTCCTTTAGTAGCTCCTCCTAAAGCTAGCAGAAGTTTGTCCTGTGTGTTTGATGTCCTCTGTCTTAGGAGAAGGATGTATGGAGCTGTGTTCTTTCTCCTGTCAAGGACTTATTATCTGTGAGCTCCACAAACAGAGGAGGGAGATAACCTTTAATATCCAGAAGCTTCACGTTCTTCACCCAGAAAGTGGGTGAAGAAAATATCCAGAAAGATCATTCTGGATAAAAGAAAAACCCACTTGTTTCACAAGTGGTAACAAAAGGTACATCAGCACGAATAAACTATACTGAAGATTTTTTCCATATTCTCTGAAACATTCTCTGCACAGTGAATGAGACTCATGCAAAATCTGAATGTTTTTGAAAGTGCAGAGTCAGCAAGGACGTTTCTCCCGTAGTCATACAAACTCACTAGCCAGGAAGTTCCCGTAGTCACTTTGCAAACCTGTACTTAAAAATATGCCAGTCTCTGCCAACTGCGACTGTTTTTTAGATGCTGTTTTTTTGTTGAATTCTGTGCAGCCAATAGCACCCCTCTCAGTATAGAAAATCTGGTAAGTGGGAGTTAGGTGTAAGGACAAAATGTTTGTTTACTTAAAATTAGAAGACGCATAGTGTTAAAAAGTTTTGTAATGTCTTAACCTAACTGCGCATCTCTTTATCAGCGAAGTGTTTGAAACTCCTGTGCCATACTAGTATGTCATTAATCAGTGAGTTGAAAAACAGTGGTTTAGAATTTAAAATAAGTTGAAGCAGGACATAAGTTAGGATGAATCATCCTTTGCTCATCTTTTTAAGTGTAACTGTCATTTACCTACTGTAAATGCAATTCAGTAGCATGGTAGCATTGCATGTTGCCTGGCAGGGGTTGGAGGGGACCTCTGGAGATCATCTAGTCCAACCCCTCTGCCAGAGCAGGTCCACCTACAGCAGGTTGCACAGGATGGCGTCTAGGTGGGTTTGGAATGTCTCCAGAGTCGGAGACTCCACCACCTCTCTGGGCAGCCTGTGCCAGTGGTCTGCCACTCTCAAAGTAAAGAAGTTCCTCCTCATGTTCAGATGATGTTCCTATATTCAAGTTTGTGCCCATTACCTGCATAAAGTACAACTCCACCACCTGGCCTTGCTGGCCTGTGTTTCCTAAAAAGAACATAGCCATCCATGACAGCATTCCAGTCATGCGAGATATCCCACCATGTCTCAGTAATTGCTATGAGATCATGGCCCTGTGACCACACACAGATCTCCAGTTCTTCCTGTTTGTTCCCCAAACTGCGTGCATTGGCATATAAGCATTTCAGAGAGGCAGATGGGCGTGTGGTCTTTGCCCTTAAGGGGCAATAGGCTTTCTGAATCTCAGAAGTACTAGCACTCTGTCCCGCAAGTGCTGGGCTGCCATCTCCAGGTACCTCTCTAGTGAGCCCATCCCCGTCCCCCTTCAAATCTAGTTTAAAGCTCTCTCAATGAGCATTGGTAACTGTTGCCCTAGAACCGTTTTCCCTCTGCGAGTTAGTCTGTTCCCATCAGTCACCATCAAGCCTGGTGTCCTGTAAATCAAGCCCTGTTCAAAGAACCCAAAGTCCTGCCGGTAGCACCAGTCACGGAGCCAGGCATTGATCTGCCAGCTCTTCCTGTTTGCCCCTTCATCATTCCCTGTAACTGGTTCCATCATTGACCGGGGCCCCAGGGAGGCAGCAGACTTCCCTATATAATGGGTCTGGTCTACGCATCGGACCTTCCGTTCCCTTCAGAAGAGAGTCACCTATGACGATGACCCATCTTTTATTTTTTACTGATGTTGTTTTGATGCGGGGTGTGGTGTGGTGGTGTGGTGGTTCGATTGGACGTTGAAGACACCTCCAAGCTGGTAGGAATATCATCCTCAGCGTTGTCCAGCTTCTCTTGCAGAACGCTGTACTTATTCTGCAACAGCACCTGGGAAGGTGAGGTAGGCTCTGTGCAGACATGCCTGCGGACCCTCTTGTGTTGTGCAGGAACCTCTTGGCCATCGCTCCCTGTCCTCCAAGTCACCACAACCAGTCGGTCGGGGGGAGGCCAGGGAGTTCACTGGAGGCAGGGTGTGACTCGGGGCATCCATCCTCCTCTCACACTCTCTAGTAGCTCTCATCCCGCTTACTTCTTCCCTGAGCTCCAGCGCTAAGTGGAGGAGCTCCCCATCCTACAGGCGTGCTCATCGCTGGCATGCGGTGCCCTGCAGCCCGGCACCTGGGCGGCAGCGCGCTCCCAGGAGAGCTCCGTCTGGGAAGCAGCGTCAGAGGCGCTGCGTGCGCAGCGCAGGGCTGCCGTGGTCCTCTGCCGAGTAGATCCCATGGCTTCCAAGCCCAAGGTGACACCCACTTGCTGCTTCCCTGCTTGGTGTTTGCCTTCCTCCTGAGGCTCCTTTAAAGCTCACTTTTTCCCAGCTTCGAAAAGCCTCAGAAGGGAGCCCCTTGCCGGCCTTTTCTCACCGGGATTCCCTTCCCCAGCGCAGACTGACCTGCATTGGAACTGGTCTCCACTTCTGCCTCTGTTTTTAGCATGGTAGGTTTGATTTTCCTGTGGTTCGCTTCACCACATACTCGGAATATCTGTTCAAGGTAATTGGTTTTAATGCTTCCTCGCATTCCGCTTTCCAGACCAGAGTATCGTAGCTGTTCATCAATATTGAAAAAATTGTACCTATTAAGCATGGAGGCCTTGATTGTAAAAGCTGCCTTTGAAGTTTGACAGTTGTTAGATGAAACACCTTAGAGTATATTTGAGGTTGGCATTGTTTGAAAACCTGTTCCTTTTTAAAAGACTATAATCGGGTACCCCGATTCCTTAGGTACGTTAAAAGAAAATTTTATGAATAAGCCTATCCACTTTGCTTCACTGCTGGGAAATAGGATTAAATAGATAATCATTTTGACCTGTGACTCAAATGACAATAAAATCCAGATATTTACTACCACTGAAATATCAAACTTGCTGTTATTTTACCTACTAATTAGTTTGCACTTATTGAGTGTGAAGTGTAGTTGGGGAGTTCTTTTTCAGTGGTTGGGAAGCTCCTATTTCATTTACCTTTGTGCATTAAAAGTATTATTAGGGTTTGAATTATGGAGGGAATCCATAATGAATTAAGGAGGGAAAAATCAGTCTGCCTTTCTGTTTTGCTTTTGTATTTACGAAAGCACACCCCATCCGTTGAGTTCTGTAAGCCCTGCAAGCCAGCCTTGACCGCATGTAGATTGGCACCTCAGCTGGTCATGCATGCTGGCCCTGGCTGCTGTCAGCAATCCAGTGCTTTAAAACTCTGGAGTTGGGAAGTGTGAATATTAAAGAAAGAATCAGCTCAATTACATTGAACCCCAGCTGCTCCCCTGTTCCCTTTTTGGTCCTCTGCTCTTCATTTTGGTGTGCTCAACGAAGGACAGTGGTGTACATGAGGTCTTCCTTGCCGTGCAAGAAGCATTAGCAAAGACCTTCTGGTGAGCTTCAGGGTGGTGATGTTGCCCTGGGTGCAGGTCCAAAGCCTCGTACAAACTGTCTGAAACAAAACTTCGGGTTTCCTACTGGCAACAACCATCAAACTGCTCGATAAGGGCCGGTTTCTGTGCACTGATCCGTGCTTGGCAGGTGTTAAAAGCCAGTGACTGCAATGAAATTTCACCCGTTGTTTTCATGCACAGTGCAGAGGCCACATGCTTTTGGCTTCTTAAAGAATGAATAGAAAACCCTGTGGCCACCAGGTTATTTACAGAAAGAGAATAGATAATGTAATAGATAATAGAGAATGTAAATATGTGTGAAAAATTTAGTAACTTAGTTCTTCAGTGAACCTCCTCACTTTGCCCTCACTTTATTTCAGTCTAATTAAAGAAGAACGCAACCCCCCTAAAATAGTAAACATATTGATTTTATTAGCAACAATAAAAATATATAATTGGATTGACATATCTTTTCCTGGCTGCATATTTCATAAAACTTATGAAATCATGATTCTGCAGGGACTTTGTAAGATGATAGGCTAATGGCTATGAATTTAAGCACACTTAGGAGAGGCGCATGTTGGTACCCGCAGGAGAAAAAGGGGTGTGTGAACTTAGTTTACGTGGCAATGAATAATGTTGAATTCAAAATTATTTCTAAATAATATTTTTAAAGCACTTTCATGTATTGAAGTGGATCCATTTCTACAGAACATTGAGTTAAATGGAAAGATTGTGAACATTATTCTTTTCCAGTGCAATTAGTATTGATGGGTTATGATAACAGGTCACTGAATCAAACCATGTAAATTACTTATGTATTTCTAATCAGTCTAGAAAAAACAAGCTGATACCATTTTCTGCAGATTTTTCTCCACTTTTTCTTCACAGTTGCTATTGTGTTAAATTGAGCAAAAGAGTATTTAAACCTCAAGTACAGGTTACGTGATCTCTCTTCTTGCTATGTCTACCAAAAGCTCCAGCTGATTTCACTGGATCACTGGATTTCACTTTGATCACAGAAATCAAAGACAGAGCCTCCCTCAAATTTTATGAACTATCTATATCTCTTAAGTTTCACCTCTTATTTGAAGGTACTTTGCCTGAAACAGAGACTGTTATTTACAAAAGTGCTCACCGCAGAACTGTGTGTGAAATTACTTGATAGAAAGTCACTTGACATTTGGACAACAGATGCAAAAAACCCGCTGAACCAATCATAGCATCAAATATCATAACTTTTTACTAAAAATAGTCCCCTTTAGGAAAATATTTCAGTGTGATTGTTCATACCTAATTAATCTCATTAATTGCTACTGATTTTGAAAACACTTTATTTATTTATTAAAGTATTAATACTTTAAACCTAGATATCCTCTTGTTATTTTTAATTCAGTGATCTAAACAATAAAATACACATAGACTATTATAATGCAATTTACATTAGCCAGTTTTTTTAAGAAAGCAATTGGAAAGTTAAAAGCGTGTCAGGAGACTGATCAGATTAATGTGCTCAGTTTTGATGTACTGTAGTTATCACAGAAATATTAATGACTTAACTCTAATGAAAGGAAATAAGGTTTTACCTACCACTGTGTCTGAAATTATTAGGTTTCAGACACAGTTGGATGGTTCTGAAGTAAGTTTTTATGGTATAATATGATTTGAAATTTAAAATTTAGTTATACGCTGCTATTGCCATCTAGTCTGTAGGATGTAAAACTGAATTTCCTGACTGGCTGTGGTCAAATTGTGGTCTTCTGGCATTTTTTGCAAGTGCACTAAGTTACAGCCCAGAAAGAATTTGAAGTCATCATTTAAATCACCTAAGTTTTGATGTGTGCACAGCATTGCCCGCAGAATGATGCCTGTATTCCAAATGTAGAATCTTTTAAGGTAAGTATTCCTTTAAAGTCAGTGTTAGCATCTGTAGGTGCAGAATGTAGGATAGCATTTACAGGAGAAGGAATATCTATGTAGCTCATAACCCTTCTGCAGTTTTCCACTTGGAATACTGCAAAAGTGTTACATTCTTTCTTATTTCAAATGCATTTCTTCACTGAACATCTGCTGAGTGCCCTGAGAACTAAAAAAAGAGAGAATCATCTTCAACATGTTTTCGTTGTCATTTAAAACCAAATTAAATTTTCACTGTATTTATAAACATTTTATTTTTGCTTTCCATGTACCTTTACTTACAGGATTCTTTGGGCAGACCATATATTTAAAGAAATAGCTACAAATACTTGACACAAACATTTAATGTGAATTCATCACAATTGTTCGCACTGCAGCCCCGCCTTACAGATTTACATTCATTCAGTGAAGGAGCAGAAGTATATCATGCATCCTAATCGTCCACATAACTCAAATCTAAGATAATTAGTATTTTGAAAGCTTTGTTTGAAGTGAAAATTACTTGCAGCTCTTTCAATGTGAATAATTTTCAATAACAAAAAGTTTTAAAAGAGAGTTTTGATATTTTGTTAAGAGTTTGCGAAGAGCAAAAATAGAGGAGTACATTCAAGCCAGTATAGAGTTCTTCAGGTGTATCAAATACAATCTTTGGGTTTTAGCATTACCAAGTACTAGCTCTTAAAACTTGTCTTACGATTCTTCAGCAGTGCTTTGAATGCTCGGTTAATACATTTTAGGTATGAGGTAACGTTAAAAGGATCTTTCTGTTATATGAGTAAGTCCACACAAACCCCAAATCTGCTGCTGAAGAGTGGCAGAGTTCAGTTACTTCTGCAGCTGTAGGATGGTATTATATTCAGTTTTAAGCCACCCACATTACTGCAGCAGCCACCCAGTCATGCATTAAGTGGCATGATTAACATCTGTCGTGTGCGCTTCATCGTCGCTCTTGGAAAGCTGGGTATGTAGGATAGTAATTTATTTTACTAGAGTTCATTTTAAGTGTATTTCTGTGTGCTTGTTTTAGAAAAGGCAGACCTGAAGATGTGTATCTGAAGCAGAAGGCAGCGATGATGTATATATCTTGTGAGACTTATTTCAGCTGATCTATGAAAAAGCTCATTTCTGCCAAGTGAGGTTTTCCTTTTGAGGTGGAAGATTCCTTGTGTGATCTCCAGAAACAATCAGTGATGGTTGTTGGCCACCGTTTCCAACTGTGGAGCTTTCCGGAGGTCCTGTACCTCATTATTGGCCACCGTTTTGAATCTCAGAAGCTTTCTGGAGATCCTGAACCTGGTTGTTGACCACCATTTTGAACCATGGAGCTTTCTGCAGATCCGGGACCTCTGAAGACCCTGGAGATAAGAGATGGGTGAGAGGATGACACAGGTGATGACTGGATAGGTGCTTCAGTAGGTTCAGTTTCCTGCTTGAATCGGAATTCTATACTTATAAAATGTCTGATGCTGGCATCTCTACATTTCAGTTCCAAGTGGTGGGAAATTCACAAGATCAGTTGTTTTTCTCAAATGTTGCCATCTTGGCCTGAACTCAAATGACAGCAGCTGTTCTCATGAGATTTCAGTTGCAGCCAACTGAAAAAACAGCTTTTTCCTTTTCAGATCTAACCAGCCAGTGACAGCAGCAGTGACTTCAGTTCACAACATTAGTAATCCATACGTCCCCTCCCTCACGCCACATACACATGCGGAATAAAGTGGAGGTGGACTCCAGCGTGCTACCTATTTATCGTTTTCACCGAGTGGAGTTGTGTATTTTGTATGTGGAAAACATGGCATAGTCCTCCAGTGTCCAGCATTTGCATTTAGTATGCAGTGCATTCACTAGGGATTTACGTGTAAAAACTTTACAAGGAGAAACTTTCCTCTAGGGAGGAGCAGAGTGGGAATGACTTCCATCTTCAGCCACATGCGATTGCACTGAAATACCAACTCCTCCTGCTTGATCTCTGCCAGCGTTCGCTTGCCCTTCTTCCTCTCCAGCTTTCAGCAGCATATGGAGCATCAACAGACTCGTGGGCAGCTTGGCGTGACCTGAAAAATCAGAAAGCAGTGCTGATTTTAAAAATAGGGTGTGGAAGCTAAATGCAATTTGTGCCTCTGTCTCACAGGAACAGGAGGAGCGGCGGAGGTCAAAGAGGACTCGGTGGGTGCGTTGAGAGGGTTAGGAGCAAGTAAGCAGGGGGAGAAATACGGTCGTGCTTCTCCTCCCCTCTCTTCCTCATGGGTGTGTTTCCCGAGTAGGGTACAGCACCGTATCCTCCACGGTCTCTGCCAGAAGGTGGGAAAAATGCTCCCTTCCCCTGGTGTGCCAGCGCTGCTTCCACACTGTTTCTAACCGGTGGGCTTTCGGTTCTTGGCTGCTGTGCTGGTGTATCCTGTTAATAGGCACCTTTTTCCTCACCTCCACCCAGGTGAGCCTGGTGTTCGGGGAGACATGGCAAGTGTGTGTCTTCAGTGCACCAAGGCAGAAGATGGCAGTTTGGAAAAATGCAGATTCGATTCACTTTAGGCAGTATGGAAGGGGGAAGTCATTAAGCACCTACAATACCAGTGAATAACCGCTTAAAGGAGATGTTTTTCTCAGTCTTTTTTTCTATCTGAATCCACATTGGAACAACTGATGGTCAGCCTGGGAGCTGTTTGTTGATCAGGGTTCCTCTCACAGTGTTGCAGGGAAGATCTGAAACTTTCTGTCTAAGAGATTATTTAATCCAGGGATATGTAGTTCCCAGCCAGACTGAGAGGAGGTTCAAATCCTGATCAAGGAGAGACATGTCTGAAACTTGATCCTGGATGTGAAGCGTCAAATGGAGACTGTCCTTGAGGCTGGTTGTCTTAAATCTCATGGTGCGGAGAGGAGTAGCTGATCACTGTTACTGCATGTAATATTAAAGATCAGGCTCTCCAGTGTCTATACAACATTGCTCTGGCTGTTCAGACATCCTAAAAGAAGCGAATCTGGCCACAAATATTCCACATATGTTATCTATGCCAGATCCAAATCCAAACCTGTGCCAGCATGAAACTCACTTAGAAACCATCAATGGGATTCAGCTTAACAAATTGTATGTCTGTATTTGAAATCTTCATAGGAGACAGTCATACCAAGTTCTCCTTGATAATCTTTGGAGAGGAATGGGTACTTGTGGGGTGCTGTTCATCTCATCCTAAGGTCCCTGTTTCTCTACAGTGATTACAAAAGGGGACTAGAGTGAGTAGCCATACTCACTCTACTCATAGTAGAGATACCATTATTTTTTTTTTGTCTGTAGGTATGTGAAGGTAGGCAAGGTGAATCCCATTCCTTGTGTCAGTGGTGGAGCATGGTGCTGCTTGGCAGTGGTGATGTGTCAGAGCAAAGTCCCTTTTCTGAGGATTGAGAAGCTGGAAGCAGTTTCTGGACGCCTGCCCTGTGCAATAGAGAGCTATTGCACAGGAGGAGATCTTGCTCCAAAATCTGTGTTAATGAACACTTAAAGAAAATATAAAAATAACCCTTAAGGGAACATTTGCATTTGCAGTCAGGACTGTGAATACAGAGCTGGAAAAGACTGTCTAGAGTTGGATGTGATATTACAACAAAGCGAAACATGAACTGTCAATAAATACTAACAGTAACCAGTGCCTCCTACCAACAGATCTGTGACTGGGAATTCAGAAGACTCTCCAGTATCTTACTGGGTGACCTTGAAAATATTTTCCTTCTCTCTACAGCTCTAGTTCCCAGTAAGTGCAGTGTGGACAAAGCATTGTTTTCCTGCAAAGCTCTTTGTGAGGCTGAATGATGAAGTGCTATGCAAGAGCCCAAGTGTTTTCTCCAGTAACTGGAGTATTTTGGAGCTCCAAAAAGTATGGTAGAGCTGCCATTTAATTTTAATTAATAGGTCTTAATATAAAACAGCATTAGGATTATTATAAGAATAGACGCAGCAACTTAACCAAATACAAGTAGAAAGTGTATAGGTAGTGTACGCCCAACATAACTTTAATTATGCCTCTGGGAGATGAGATGACTTGAAGTAGTAGGAAATAATCCATGCTTTGGAACTGAATCATGCTTTGGAACTGGAACTGAGGTGGCAGACACCTAGAAACCTTCCTTGATTTTAAATGATTGTGGAAAGGTTTCTTCTATTTGCCATCTATGAATTTTATTTAAAGCACTAAACTCGAGTTTTTAATTTGAACACTTGTTCTAAAAAAATTATGGTTTCCTTTTTTTTTTTGTCTCTGCATTCTTTATTAGTGTCACAAATAATTCTCCATGTCTAAGCTATATTGAAATAGTGTTTTACCTGCCCTGTTGCTACTGTGACCATGGTGTTACACAGGTTGTAAGCATGACTTGTCCAAGGTGTTTTCAGGAAACCAGATTGACTCACCGGTGAGAAAAAGGGAAGAATGTCTATTGTGAGAATCCTGCTAGGGCTTGGGAGAAAACAGCACTGGAGGGACCTGTGTGATTGCAGTCATTTCCAATGTTAACTGATCTAAAGCAGCACTGGTGTTTTTTTACTGAGAGAGACTAGGAGCAGTCATGTTATCCGCAATGATGTCCTGAGGCAGAAATTATTATAGTCAGTAGATGCTGAAGTAAACTGCTGTGATGAGGTCTGCAAAAAAGTATGTTGTGTCTGCAGTCCTAGTCAAGGCAAGTGAATTATCCAAGACAGTCTTGAGCAGAATGACTGTGAGGAGCAGGACTTGTTTCTTTACTGTGTCCAGCTGACATGGGTTGTTACAAAAAATGGCAAGGACACCACTCAAGTTCACTATAGCTGCCTTGAATGTGATTACATTTTTGGCTTTTGAAACGTTCAATTGTAAATGGTTTCCAACAAATCAGATGGAACATGCAGCAGGAAAACAGTTCAATAGTTCAATCAGTTTTGTTAGCATATGCATTTATCAGATTTTTATTGTCAGATTGATTTTAGTTCTCTTTCTTTAACAACAACAACAAAAAGAAACTTTAAGGGTTTTTTTTAATGTATATAACACTTTTTGGCCATTCTAGTATTAAATATAATTTAAGTGCAGTATAATTACTCAAAGGATTTGTGCCTAATTTGTATGTTAATAATATTTTGTATTTTCATTACATTTTTGAAAATGCGTGCTAACTTGGGTGTCTAGCCACACAGTTACAGCAACTTAACCTGCATCAGGCTTGTACTGATGTGAGTCCACGCACACAACATTTGTTACACAGTTTTTCCCTTTATACATAGAAAAATGAAACCCAATACGTGTAGCTGGAGTAGTTGAAACCATTACTTCTCACGAGCCATTCACTGGCTGTTTCCGAACTCTATCCAGCTCCATAGGGCTCTAGTACAGCATTCTGTGCATACCAGGGCTTTTAAATGTTGAGAGAACAGCAAGGCATCTTAATAACGGTGAGGAATCTTTTAGAACCATTTTTGTCTGAATTGTACGTTGGGAAGAGAGGCATTTCCTTGCAAAAACAAGGCCTTGTATTAATGAATTTATAAGAATAAAACTTGTGAAGTGTATTTGACAGTATTTAGCAGCTGCAGAATCCCATCATTTGTTCTATGATTTCATGCTGTCAAATTTGACAACAGGAACTAGTGCCAATCTTTGCTTTGGAAGACAATTTCCTTTTTATAAAAATTCTAATTATTAAAGCTAAATTTGGATTTCATTAAAAGGAAGTTGTTAGTCTTTTTTTTTTTTTTGTCAAATAGCTTTCAGAAACTAAGTTGGTTCTACCTTTGACAATTTGTCACAACGATATTTGCTGAAAACCATAAATTAGATGTTGTTTCTGACTTCTGCTACCAACGGATGAAGTTGGTGTCAGTGGCAAGGAAGACACTGGCATTTTAGATAGACCTCAATCCCTATTTGCCAATCGAGTAGAAGCCTGTATTTATTACCCATTTGCAGACACGCTTAGTTGGGCACGATTTGACCTTGCTTAGATTGAGATGCTATTGAGCACCTGCTACATGCAGAGGAGTGGGTGCTCAACAGGACTCGTCACTGTGGACTTAACTTGGATGTTGCCATAATTTGGGTCCTCACCATACACAGCCCTTCTGTCTTTGACATGATAGTGCTTTTAACTCCCTCTTGATTGAATTTTTAGGTAGTATAGGCAAAAGTTTAAATTAACGCAGGTTAGCAGCTACTGCCGTAACCAAGGCTGTGGAGGCAGGATAGCTCATCTCAGGTGCTACTGGCTTTCTGAACTGTTCCCTGCTTTCTCCAGTTTCTTTTGCTACCCAGAAAGCACAGACCAGTTATCCCACCATTTACCAGAAAATCACGTATGGGGCAGTTTATTGTTTGGATACAACGAGCAGTTTTATCGAACATAGCAGCAAGGTAGTCTCCTGACCTGTTCCTCTGGAATACACCAAGCTGCTGGATGCAGAACTGGTCTAAGTGTGCAATTAGCTGTTGATGAGGGATTTGACCCCTTTTCCCTCCTTCCCCCACAGGAGCTGAGTGTAGAGGCTATGGCAAGTATTACCGTAAGTACCCTGCAAAACAAGGAGAAAACTTTGATGTGGTATTCTGGGGACTCCTGGCTATGTTTTCATAAGTATAAATGATTGAGACATGACCACTGGAGAAATAGTAGTGAAACATGAATTTTCTGCACCATCTGAACGTACAGCCATGATCAGCTTCTGGAACAGTTTTCCTGAATGAACACAATTTGGATCTTATTGTTCTGTCCTGCTATAGTTCTAGCCTGATTCTGTAAGCAAAAACAAAGCGTATACATGAAAAATAAAAATAAAAAATCTTAGTGGAGTGCAGACTATTGTGGAACGCGTACCTACAGGGCACCACGGTGCACACATACTCACAGAATAGTTAACATTGGAAGGCAGCTCTGGAGATTGCCTAGTCCAACTCCCATGCTCAAGCAGGATCAGTTCAAGCAGGTTGCTCAGGGTCACATTCAGTCAGGTTTTGAGCATGTCCAAGTGTGGAGATTCCACAGCCTCTGTGAGGAACCTGTGTTCAATCAGCCTCAGAATAAAAAAAAAAAGCTTTTTCCTCTGTTTAAAAGGAATTTCCCGTATTTCAGTTTGTGACAATTGGCTCTTGTCCATTCTCTGGATACCACAGAGAAGAGGCCGGCTCTGTCTTCTTTGCACCTTCCCATCAGGTATTTATAAAGGTTAATGGGATCCCCCCTGAGCCTTCTCTTCTCCAGGCTGAACAGTCCCAGCTTTCTCAGCCTCTCATTGTGTGACAGACACTCCAGACCCTCAGTTGCCTTTGTGGTCCTTCGCTGAATCTGCTCCAGTAGGTCCATGTCTCTCTTGTACTGGAGAGCCCAGAACTGGACCCAGCACTCCAGGTGTGTCTCTCCAGTGCTAAGCAAAGAGGAAGGATCACCTCCCTTGACCTGCTGGCAGTGCCTCCACCTCATGCAGGTCAGGATGGTATTGGTCTTCTTTGTGAAGCTTACATGGTCTCGTATTGTGTGGCAGGTTTCATGAGAGAGAACCCAAATTTTAGGAGAAGTCAGCTAGCTTGAATTAAATTTTCAAGTGGCAAAATACAGCCTCAATGAAGCGAGCAATGTGTGCTTGTAAACTACAAGAGAGAGACTGGCATTCTGGGAGTGAGAGAACTGCCTGCAAAGGCTGTGAATGTCAAAAAAAGCAACCTGAAGAGCCAGCAGAGCAAGGTGTATTTCTTGGGAAATCTCTTGGCCTGGGAATCAGCCTTGGGTTGGCACTGGGCAAGGGGCTGGGCATCTGACAAGCTACAAAGCTACAAAATAATACCCTGCAGTCTGCAGGAGGTCTCTGTAAAAGCTCCATTTCTATGTAATTATCTCCTTTTCAGAGTTAGGTTCAGTTACGTATCTAAAATGCCCCTGCTGCTGACTTTGCACTAAACCAGCTGTAAGGAATACTTAGGGGTGTGTCTTTGTGTTTCCCCCCTCCCTGGCTCCCAGTTAATCAGTCACGAGAATATGATCAGGAATTGTTTTGATGATTTTTTTCCACATGCTGAGTGATTAAGGACCTGAGTGCTCAAGACCCACTTTCCTCTTCCTTAAGCGTCATTTTCTCTTCCACCCAATCTGCAATATGTTCTTTAGGCCCTGCTGGAGCTCATAAAACATTTATACCCATGGTTACACGGTACAAATATTACATTTTGTAGCACTCGTAGCCTGGTATTGCTGTGTGTCTGTAGCCACCATATCTGACATGCTGTTAACACGAATGATGGACCTAAATGTTCTGCCTGAAGACTTGCATGAGAGCAAGTTTTCCTCTGCTTCTTTCCTCACCCAGCGTCATACCTGTTTGTAACTGTATGTCGTCAGAAGTTTATGTCTGGCCTTAGCTAATGCCCTTTCATTTCATGGCGGTCTTATTTCTTGTACCAGACCTTCAATACTGGTTCTGCACCTGGAGGCCCGTTCTGATCTGCTAAAAGCAAAGCACTGAGTATTCATAAACATGTGCGAACTGAATGGAAAGGCTGCTCCAGTTTCTTGTTCTTCAGTATGTTGCAGTCTGATTTGGGTTCTAAATGGGAATATTGCTGAAAAATGAAAAGGAAACCTTGTAATGTTCATAAAGTGTCACAGATAAAGAATCTTGTCAACCAAAAATGCATGGCTTGACATGTGTCGTCTGTGAGCCCCAGTTCCTCCATGTCTGCCCCTGCTGTGAAGGAGCTCTTCCTTGTGCTGCACGTGGCCAAAAATCGCTTCAGGTTTCTGTCCACGTTCTCCAGGAGAGTAACGGTGGTTAAAAAGGGACTTACTTTGCTTACCGCGCTGAAGTTTTCAGTTTTGCAGAATGCTAAAAAACAACTCACAAGTTCACCTGTAATGCTCTGGTTCACTGGATTAATTTTCAAAGTGTTTTGTGGCTGTTGAAGGAAACGTCATATCTGAAGGAGAAAGTTTTTGCACCCTCCCTGCTGGATGGGTAGGGACTGCCCAGGGAAGCAGTGCAGTGGTAGGAGAGCCTCTGCGGAAGGACCCAGCTCATGTTAGCCTCAGGGGCAGCAGGGACTTAGAGCTCCTCCTCACCCTGGGAAGAAGGATGGTCTGGTGAATTTTTCCTGTCCATAAAGGTGATTTTGGCCCCCCGTCCATGACTGATGGCTTCCTGTGGGTTGACTAGGAGCATCAGCATGGGCACCCATCACTGCGAGGCAGTGGTGGTGTGCAGGAGCTTGGGTGGTTGGAGACATTTGCGTGGGATGGTGATCCCACAGAGGGGAGGGCAGAGGAGATGCAGAGCTTCAGGAGGTGCCTCAAGTGAAGGGAGCTGATGGTGCAAGGAGCAGGAGAGCATTCCCTCAGAGCATGCCGGTGCATCTGCCAGGCCTCTGTCTGCTCATTGAGTGGCCCTTGGGGACCACCGCTGGGCGTGTTCTAGGGTCCCCACTCCAACTGCTGCTCGTGGATGGCATTTGCAGTTTGATTTCTGGATGGTGGTTAATCCCAGGCAGAGCTCTGGAAGGGATGCCGCTTTCCGTGTGCCCGACTGCAGGCAGTGCCTAGTGCCTTGCTGAGGCTGGAGATGGTGGCCGTGCCTGCTGGAGGTGTGTGCTGGGTGGGGAGTTGTGGCCAAGTTATGGAGCTGCGGGAGGAGATGAGCAGGCTACATGGTGTCAGGGAAGTCAGACAGTTGTGATACACGTGGAGACTCCTCTGATGGGGAAGGCTGGAGGCTTATGACTTCTGTCAACAGATGTCCTTGAATAGCTGCTGTCTATCATTCAAAAGGTCCAGAGATAGATTTGACTGGAGAAAGGGAAATACTGTACTGATTTTCAAATATAGCCTAAATGCAAACTTGGGGAGCTACAAGCCAGTTGGCCTTATTTCAGTCCCTGGAAAAATCATGGACTGAGTACTTTTGGAATATGTTTCTGGGCAAACTGGTGATTTATTCAGGGTAAATCATGCCCAACCAACCTGGTTGCCTGCTATGATGAAATGACTAGCTTTGTGGGTGAGAGAGGGATGTGTCATTGACCTTGGCTTTAGCAGGAATTTCTACACAGTCTCCCACAACATTCTCATGTCCAAATTAGGTCCTTACTGTCTGGGTGGGTTAGCAACAAGATGGGTAAAAACCTGTTTGGCTCTTCAGGCTCAGAGGGTAGCAGTTAATGGGTCATACTCTGCCTGGGTGCTAGTGGCAAGTGGAGTGTCACAGGTATCTGTACCATTTAATGCCTTTATCAGTGACCTAGAGAAGGCCACAGAATGCACTGGGGTCAAGTTTGCAGATGATGCCATACTGGGGGGACCAGTAGATAGGCTCAAGGACAGGGATGCCATCCAGAGTGATCCCGATAGACTGGGAGAATGGGCTGACAGGAACCCAATGAAATTTCAGTAGGGGAAGTGCAGACTCCTGCATCTGGGAAGGAATAACCCCTTGTCACAGTGTAGACTGGGAACTGACTGGGGGCAGTTCAGCAGAAGAGGACTTGAGAGATCCTAGCAGAGAGCAAGCTGAATATAACCCCGCAACATGCCTTGGCAGAGAAGGCGGCCAACGGCACCCGGCAGCTGGGAGACTGAGGGGAGGGACTATCGTCTACTCAGCACTCATTAGGCATCATCTAAAATATTGCATCTGGTTTTGGACCTCACAGTACAGGAAAGGCATTGATGAACTGGAGCGAGTTTGGCAGAGGCCACCGACATGGTCAGAGATCTGAAGCACTTGCCCTGGGAGAGGCTGAGTGACCTGGGCTTGTTCAGCCTGGAGCCTGGATGGGTTTGGGGAGACCTATTAGTGTCCTTCTTGTACTCCGGAGGAGTTTATTCAGAAGATGGAACAAGCATTGTGTTAGTAGGAGGGTGAGAGATACTGGACATAAACTGAAATGAGAGGTTCAGAGTGGATATAAGGAAAAAACTTTTACACCATAAGGACAGTTAAACAGTGAGCCCAGAGAGGTTGTGTAGTCTCCATCCTTGGAGGTTTCAAGACTGACTGGATAAAGCCCTGAGCAACCTGATCTGACGTCAGAGCTGACCCAGCTTTGAGCAGTGGGTTGGACTAGATCGTCTCCAGAGATCCCTTCCAACCTCAAAGATCCTGTGATCCTGTGTGTGTAGGAGTATGCAAGTATGGATGAAGTACAGCATGAGTTCTGTGGAGATCATATATGGAATATGTCTTCACAGAGGATATAGACACCACAAAAGTGGTTCACTATTGACAAGTAATATATGTTGGGTTTTTTTTTAACAAGGAATATTTAGATTTCAATGGAGAAAAAGAAAAAAACCCAAACCCACTGTATCTGCTTTTCTCTGCCTCCCCGGTGCTTCATAGATCTTATTTTAGTGTACAGCCAGCAAGGTCTGAAATGTTGTCACCATATTCATGCACATATCCCTTGCCTGGATTCATGTTGAATGCATCTCTCTCACAGATTTAATAAGTGGCTTCCATTTACATCATTTATGTAGAGAATAGGGCATGAGTAGTGGAAAAAAAAGCTTTCAAAATATCAATGTATCTATCCTGTTTGGAGACAACCCTTCAAATAGCTGAATTATTACATGTCTATTAAAGTGAAGACATCGAGTAAGGGTGATACATGTATTCTAGGTAAACATAACGCTGGTATTTGACAGTTTGCAAATAATTCATACAGTAAATGTCCCCTACTGAAGTCTAAATGCGGCTCTCAGCTATTTCCAGCTGGGCAGGATAGATGTAATCAAGAATAATTGAAGAACTGATTTTGTGCTATGTGAATGTAACTGTCTGTCTTCCTGAATATGTTATGATGCCTAACATGTTGCCTTTCTCCATGATCATATAACAAAAGTTGTTTGAATTGGATGTGAAGGAACGGTTATACTGTTTAGTCATGATCTGTCATGAGAATCTTAAATAGCTTAGAAAAAATCCATAATTATGTCCCTAAGACTGATGGTGTTTCAGATCTTGCAGTGATAAAGGTTTTTTGGTCTTGCCTCAGAATTATTTTCAGACAAAGAAGTATGCTCTCAGCCTAATCATGTCAGCATCAGAACACCTGCAAAAATAGATCAAAAGAAAAAGCAGAATTACTGAGATTTTCTTGCTATGAATAGCACTGGTGTGAATGTATTAAGCTATCTTATTGACTGTACTGAAAATGCAAAATATCCAGGGGAGCAACTATGAATGTAAACAAATTTGGGGACACACTGATTGTTTCAGATAGCAGCTTTGGCTGGTTTCATCCCCTGCCCTTTTGTTTGCTCCTTTCTGTGAGGTGGTGAGTGAAAAACCTGTGTCAGCTGAGGATCATCAGGCTTGCCTGGAGCTGGAGGATGACCACGACAGCTGCAAGACTGAGTAATGCAGTTCTTGTGTTGAAAATGTTTGTTGGTTTTTGTTGTGTCAGAAGCAAAAATGCTGGCAGATACCACATAACAAACATCTTATTTGATTACTAGAATCTTAAAGATCGGTTGTTCATCTCTCTTGGGTACCTGGCCTAGAAGCCAGACAGTGCAAACTGATCGGTTCTCTCAAAAATTGTGTGTGGCAAACATCTAGGTGAAGGATGTACTTTCTTTACAGATTGACGTCCGCGTGGTGTGATGGAAAAGGCAGCAAGCTGTAACAGGGTTAGAAAAGTTCAAAGGCTGTGTCAGCCACTGTCACCTTCTGCTTTTCTAAAGGTAGTTCTGTGGTACCTTGTGCTGGTGTAAGGATATAAGTAATTAAGGCAAAATTCACAGCAAGGGGTGATTATCTTTTATCAGACTATCTAATACTGCTGGGAGATGGAAAGCAAGCTAATGGTGTATGAATGCAGACATCTTCAGGCCTCCGTGACTGCTATTCCTTTGTAGCCATTTGACCTTCTGTAAGTAGAGAGACAATTATTCTGTTTCTTTGTCCCTGTATTTTTATTTGTTTTGCAAGAAGGCTTTAAAACCAAAAAAACCAACAACCAACCACCCCAAAGCCCTCAAAAACCCAAAACCACAGCAAAATAAATTGCTGTTAGGGGTTTGCTTTGATACCGTTTCTCAGGACGCAAAGGAAATGTTGGCTCCATCATCCATTTCACACCGCTTTACGTGTCCTGTGCGTGTCAGTATTTGCTGGAGAGTAATTTGCTGTCAGTAATGGGAGAAAACAATTGGCGAAAACAATTTAGGCCATAGCATCTGAGGAGTTCACTAAAACCTTTTGATACATTTTGTGATGATTTCATGGGTGCCAGTTGAAGTCAAGCCCTTGACATGTAGATAAAGATGTTGAAATACTTCTGTCACTATATACATTACTACTTACATTTTTTTCTTCATGCTCAGATGAGCAAAGCGTGAATAAGAGCTTCATTTAGCCCACTTCAATTAGAGAAAGTCAATGGAGAATGGGATTTGCAAGCTGCGTACTTGTGTCTGGTTATCAATACATTTACATTAAAAATACTTATTAGTGCATTAAATGACTTAAATTTGCTGATATTTTAAAGATACTGACAAGATTCCTTTAGGTCCCATGTCCTGCCCCCCCCCCCCCCCCCAGCCTTTACCAGTATTATTCATTATTGTTTTTTCGCAATAATAGTGCTGAAACATGGTATATAAGTTTCCAGTGTGTTATAGACCTTCAGGTCTATTCTTGAGACTTCCTAGGCATTAGGACATGAGATTAAGTTTCAGTATCAACTGCTTCTGAAAGGACCTCGTTTCCATTTCTTACGTATCTCAAAACGATGAGTTGTATTTTAGGTGGTGATTCATTGTGCTCAGATCTCTTCAGTCACTCATTGTTTTAGCTGAATGAAGCTTCAGGCATGCAGAAGACATTGGACACTGCCTTTTTCTGACAATTTGTTCTGTGTTTCTGTTCTGGATCTTTTATATTTTCCCTGATGGAATAACGCTCGGCGGAGGCACTCCTGCACCTGTGCCGCTTTCGTATCTCGGAATGTGCTAATTGCAGGCTGTTCAGGTTCACCCTTCGCCTGTCCCAAACACCTCTGCTTTCCCGTCTAGATAACGGGGGATGCAAAGCTCTGTTATTTGCTGCTGTCACAGCTAAACGAACTGAAACAAAGCCAAAGACAGGCCAAGGGAAGTTCAGACAAAGGAGGGCTGACAAGCCTTGGTCCTGATGCCTTGCAAACTCACTGCAAAGCCTGTGGCTTGTTCCTTGTATACTTTGGTTTTTATTTTATTTTCTGTTATAACAGAGTAGTGCCAGAGCAAGCTACTTCTTGATTTACTTTTGGCCTTAATAACTAATCTGTAATACGAATGTTGCTCCTATGTGGGTTTTTTACCCTCTGCTTACAGTCACAAATTCAGATCGATGGCGCTATGATGGTAACGACTGTGGCATTTAGTGTTCTTTATAGGCCATTCTCCATGTAATAAACAAGCAAAATCGTACTGATTGTTTTCATCTATCTATTAAATTAAGAAATTAGTGGTATAGACGTAACTGCCTTCTGGATAGACAGTCTCGTGTTGAAACATTATCAATGTAGTACTGTGAAACAACTGACAGATTTTATGTTTTGGCTGCAGATAAATCTCAGTTTGCTGGAAGTAGGTGAGGGCTCTTTAATTCCAGTTTTCCTGTTTGTTGCTGAAGCAGTGAAGCATTCAGAAACAGACAATTTCACTTTGATTAAATGCCTAAAAAGTT